>OY992876.1:467461725-467494225 GCA_963921405.1 Cepaea hortensis | reverse complement strand
ATACAAAATTTGGAACGGCAATATTTGCAAAAACCCCACTGTCATTTAAAATACACCCTGTACTTCTAGTACATTGGATTGATTTTTGCGTATGGCTTATCTTTCCCTATTACCAGTGTCCTTAGCCATCAGGCGAGGCCACTCCGACTTCTGAGGTACTTGTAATTTACGTCCCAAAGTCAAGGACGAGAAGACAACATTTTAGTCCAACTGATGAACCTGACACTAACTACTGCTATAAACAGATTGACGTGCAGGTCCTTTGTGCGAGCCAGCAAGAAGGACATGATCAGCCCATATCTAGTATAGAAGAAAGCTAGAGCGTAGTGCCTGCCAACACGGTGGTTAAAGATTCAAATTCTAAATTTTAAAAATGTATCTAGGCTCCCAGCTCGACTTAGCCTAACATAAAGGGTGTATTTGTAATGACTGTGCAGTGTTTGAAAATATTACCGGTCCAAGTTTTGTATTTACCTATTATGTTACATGAACTTGACAGAGGGTGAATACAAATCTTGGACCGGCAATATTTTCAAACACGGTACAGTCATTTAAAAGACACCCTATACTTACAATAGTCTGCATGCTTGATGTCTTCCCTCACACAGATCAGTTGCTTGGAACCATGAATCCCATGTCCTTATTTGGGGGCGCCATGGGTCTCAACATGGGTGGAGCCGGTGTTGCTGGAATGGGTGCTGGAACTGGACCTGGAGGAGTTCCCCCAGACCCAGAGAGAATGGCTGAACAGAGGGAGGAGAGTAAGTCTCTTTTCTTTCAATCGAACTGAATATAGGGTTGGCCACTATTTTTGTCTTATGTATTTTTCGAGAATAATACATTGTAGTATTGAAACAGCAGTATTGAAACCGACAGCAGAAGATTTGAAACCAACAACAGTAGTATTGAAACCAACAACAGAACTATTGAAACCAACAACAGACGTATAGAAACCAAAAACAGTATTGCAATCAACAACAGAAGTATTGAAACCAACCACACACACAAAAAAGTATTGAAACTAACAACAGAAGTATTGAAATCAACAGCAGAAGCATTGAAACCGACAACAGAAGCAATGAAACCGACAACAGACGTATTGAAACCAAGAACAGAAGTATTAAAACCAACAGCAGAAGTATTTAAGCCAATAACAGTAGTATTGAAACCAACAAAGAAAAAAGTATTGAAACCAACAACAGAAATATTGAAACTAACAACAGAAGTGTTGAAATCAACAACAGAAGTATTGAAACCAACAACAGAAGTATTGAACTCAACGAATGAAGTATTGAAACTAACAACAGAAGTATTGAAATCAACAAATGAAGTATTGAAATCAACATAGGTATTGAAACCACAAGAAGAAGTATTGAAACCAACAACAGAAGTATTGAAACCAACAGCAGAAGTATTGAAACCGTCAACAGACGTATTGAAACAAACAACATAAGTATTGAAACCAACAGCAGAAGTATTAAAACCAACAGCAGAAGTATTGAAACCAACAGCAGACGTATTGAAACCGCCAACAGACGTAATGAAACCAACAACAGAAGTATTGAAACCAACAGCAGAAGTATTGAAACCAACAGCATAATTATTGAAACCAACAACAGAAACACGTAGTCAACATAAGAATATCGGAAACACCGTGGCTGAAAGGATACGGTGCTCGCCTCAGGCTCACAAGGTACGGGGTTTGATCCCAGCATAGGGCTTGGGAGTCGTTTCAAGAACCACTGGCATCTATTGTTATCACACGTCCATTTGCTCTCTTGGGTAGTATGATCGCATGCCTAGCCTTCTCGAATAAGAGCGAACAATGGGAGATCTCGTGTGCCAGTTGTCAACTTGAAAAATTCGATGGCAGTTGGAAATGGCAAAGAGTTGGTAATAAAGCCGCTCCTCTGGCAAATTTGTTAGGAAAGAAAATATACCCACAGGCAGATAGAACCCGTTACCTTGGATGGAATCTGTCTGGACAGAAACCTTTCAAAAATGCAGGCCAGAGACGGACACACTGAACTCTGAGATGTATAACTGGATTTGACACACTACTCTCGACAGAGGAACGCAGAAAAAGAAGTAAAACACATTCTAAGAGACAAACAGTGGTTTTCACTGATACACTCTCGACATTAACAGAAATGCAACAAACTGAAGCGAAATAGCCAAAGGGCATCATCTCTTCGTCTTCTTGTCTTTCTTCCAGTATTTGTTTCTGTGTATTTATTTTTATTTTGGGTGTAATTGCGTTGTTTGGTTAATGCAGTGTTGCGATATTTGTGCCTTTCGACCGACACATTCGACTTCTTTGGGCGTGTGTGTATCGGTTTAGTCTTCTCGGGTACTAAAGGAAATGATTCATTCTCTTCACAACTTTTTTTTTCCATATCATATTTACAGGACATCGCTGTCAACACCAGCATTTTACTGCTCTTGTTGATGTCTTGGCAAGTTTTACGTTCAGTAGTTTTCCATTGCTTCCCATACCAACACATTAAAACACCAGCGCGACACGGTCGCCGCTGTGTTTCGAACGCGTGGTAAGCAGCTCCAAATCGCGTTTGCAAAGCCTTTGGCCACAGAGACCGACCCTCACAACCTAACCACTACTTTCTCGGCAAATGAACTATTCAATGGATGCCACCCATTACACGAGCAAGCAGATTCACTTGCTAGATTGACGGAATCTCTACAGCAACATTATGTCAGCACAACTTAGGAAGCGGATTACAGTGTTTACAACTGTCATGGGCTCTCAGGTGGGCTCAGCCTAAAATAGGTACCTGGGAATGTCTTGGGAAGTAGAGACGGCCGGCGTGATACTGACCATATCACCCCTGGAGTTCCGATTGGTCTATAAAAGTATGGATCTAGCCATGTGTGCCCACTGCGTCTTGTGGTGTACAAAAGGGTCTGTTTCATTTTATAATTTAGGAAACAACAGAGCACTCTATACGTTTCAGAATAGGACAACAGAACTGCCGGACCATATGGAAACTGAAACATATTAACTTTCAAGGCAGAATTGGGTACCAGAATATATTCTGGAAAACAAAGGCGCGATCAAGCGTAAGATTGACGTCATCATGCATCAAGTGCTGATTGGTCTGTACAAAAGTGGGGCTAGCATAATATACCCGCTGTGTCTCAAGGTAAGGGAAGGAACCCTATGTTCTGCTTACTATAACTGGTGTGGATTATATAGGCGGGCACATTCACACAGGACGATACAGATGGACACAACATGCCAGAAAGCAAACACGGTTATTTACCATCTGTTATCTTTACTCAGCCCTACAGCTGACGTCAGCTGTTGGTTTTTGTTAATTTATTCACAGTATTTTCACAGCTAATAAGCTGAAATGAGCATATTAGCTATTTTAGATATAAATTTTTACAGAGTATTAACACTTCATTGAGCGGGAAGGAGGACAAAGGGATCAATCCAGCAAGAAATCAGTGTTGAAGAAGATTATCACATTATTAAAACAAGCAAAAACGATGCAAATGAAATTCTATGGAACATGTAAACAGACATGAAAGTCTAGAAAAGATTATTAAGGAGAAAAACGCATCGAGGAGGCGGAGGAGAAAAAGACCACACAATAATTAGATACAAGCTGTGACATATGATTTATACATACCGCTGCAAAGACATGGGAGTCAGTAGCGGAATTGTCAAGCCACTTGCTTGGCGTCCCCTAGGTTGTGGGATCATTGATGGACTCTGTTATTCGGTTCATCATCATATCATCATCATCATCATCATCATCATCATCATCATCATCATCATCACCATCATCATCATCATTATATGCCTTGCCGATAAGCGTGGACGATCAAGTTTCGTCATCTCACACGATCACCAGATTTGTGGATCCGTTCAGTGTTCTTGTCTCGACCATACAACATGGCCAAGCCATCCAGGTATTTACTTCTCTACCTTCCCCTTGTTCTTTTCCTCTTAGTCTTGCCAGTTGTCACCAAGTTCTCCAATGTATTTCTTCTCATAACGTGTCCAAAATATTTTGACTGTCTACGACTAATTTCTGTAATCATTTTACAGTTTTTTTTTGGTTTCTTGTAGGGCTTGGAAATTGATTTTTTTTCCGTCTGTCCATGGTACAGCCGTTAGATAGTTTTAAGCTGGTCTGCTAATTGTCCATGCTTCACATCCTTACAAAAGTACAGGCTCTATTTAGCACTTCGACACTATTTTTCTCGCTGCAAATGACATCTTGTTATTGGTTAGTATGTTTTCCATCTTGCAAAAGGCTACCTTCACCATGGCAATTCTTGTTCTAATCTCCTCAAGGCATCTCCCATCAGATGTTAAGACTGTTTCGAGATAATTGTGCCGATTGACGTATTTAAGATATTCACATTTACTTGTATATTTAGTCCACGAGTGCAGTTTTCTCAGAGACTTCTGTGAGTATTCGCTGGAGCTCAGGAGTTGGTGTTCTGTGCGATGCTTTCATTTTCAAACATGGTCGTTGTGAACGTCCTATTAGAGCAAACTCGCCACGTGTGAAGTGATAAGTTTGGGAAATGCAGCTGTGGTTTCTACCAGGCGTTTGGAAAGTCTAACTACTCTGTGTATGGCAAACTTGACAAATGAAGTGCACGATGTCATCAAAACGTGTGCTCCACAGTCCATCTTGACGCAATATGCAGCGAATGGCTGTTGTTTGCTGGATTAATTCTTTGCGGGAAAAAAGATTTTTTTTTAAAATTACAAATTTTGTTTATAAACAAAGTGTAATGAGGTTTTACAAACATCCGGTAGAAGAAACATAAAACACATCAGTGAGTTAAGTTGAGTCAGAAACAGCCATCACAACACTCGGGACATTTCTATATGCTCTCCGTCCCCATCTTCTTCAACAACCAGCAAAGAGTCCCAATACTAATGCTACCATGTGCAGTCTGATTATGTATCCGTTTGAGTGTCGGCTAGACCCTCGGGTCACTTACTGTCGCACCATTCTTTCCAGACAAAGCGATGAAATCAGAAATAGGATAAGCATAACATCACGTACCGAATGCAAGTCAGTATAAACAAAGTGAGTGGAACACATCAGCACAATGAAACTTGATCAGGTATTGATATGAGCATACTACAAAATGCTGTCAGGGTATTGTGTCAGTTCAGGACCACGAAAACAGTGGAAAGACAACCAATTTACATACACCAACAGATATAAGACGCAAAAAAGGCAAAACGTCTGGTCTTTGAATGACAGTTTAGACACAAATACATTCCTTATCTATGCATAACAGCAAGCGTGTTCTAGCAAAATAAACATCTTAAAAGTCGAGAGGACCGACTTCATTGCCCCGGGTTTGATCCCATATGGCTCGGTCTCTTTCCGCAGGACATCATGCTGAAAGTATCGCACGCAGCACGAACTCCGTAGCTCCGGCGACGACCTGCAGGATTCTCCGAGAAAAATACAATCGAAAACCTAAATACGTATCCCGGAATCGAACCCACAACCTTCGGGACGCAAGGCAGAGGGCCTGACCTCTTCGCCGCGGAGACTTCCAAACAATTATACATAATAATACTATTATCAACTACGCCGAGGCGTTAACAATTAGGTGTTTTAAATTCTGCAGACACAATGACTTAATAGTGACTTTACGATTACCATGGCGATAACAAATGCTATTGGCTCGCGGGTTACACAATATAAAACATAAAACAGATAAATGTTATGGTTTTATTAATTTCTCCAAAGATATGCAAGATTATAGTAAAATGTTAGTCGCATGTATTTTACAGACCTTGCAATGAATCCCACCATTTATTGACTGTTTATAGTTTATTAGGAAATATTTATTCAGTAGTTTGCCATTGCCTTCTGAACGTCCAACGGCTCAAGCCATTGAAATCAGCGCAAAGTGGTCTGCTTCCAAATCGTCCGCTACTGATATGGAACCCTCCACTCGGTGTGACGGGAAATGAGAAAACTGCGTGTCACAGTCTTAAGCCACAGGGCCGGCTTTAGTGATGTGGCTAATGATACGTCAGATTACAATAGAAACAATAGAAATCAAAGCAAATGCGTATGTAATTGTTTTCGTGTATAGCAAACGCGTATCTATCTATTTGTTTTCGTGTATACGAAATTCGTATCAACATGTTTTCATGTACATCAGTAATGGATGTATTTTCTCGTCTCATTTCAGTGATGATGCGGGCAATGATGGCCAGTGCCATGAAATGTAATGTATATTTCTATATTTCCTTATATATTACATATTCTGTTGTCTGTCGCCTGTTCTTCTGTGTGGGTGCGAATCATGTACAAAAGCTTATGAAATGTTGAACGAAGTGGACGGATTGGAGATGTGGGTTTATTTTTAGCATCACTTCCGTTGTTATTGTACTTCATTATATGTTGAACATGTCTTCTGTAACATACACCTGTCGAGTTACAGCGAACTATCCCAGGCAATAAATGTTGCTATACATTGTTTGTGTCTTCATTATTCAAATGTCCGTATTTAGCCTGTTGTTGTGTTTTCTTGAAGTTCTTTTGTGATGAAGGCTTGTCGCTCTAACGTCCTTTGTGTTTTTGTAACTAATTATGTAAAGCTGCCTTAAATTCGTGTATCTCAAGTGTTCATTTGTTAACGTCAGAACAGAGATAAAGACCTTGAAAACTGCAGAAGAAATGTTGTTGACAGAGAAATAAACAGAGAAACATATAGCTCTATTTACAAACGCTAGTAAGTTGTTTTAATACTGAAGAACAGAAACAATGCAAAGGTAACAGACCAATGAGCAATACTGGTGACTTATGTCTGAAATCCAAAAGGGTTATAATGCAATCGATTCTTTCACATTGCAACATAAGTGAAAATAAACAAGACTGAATCAAACTAGTAGCTAGCAGTTCAGCATGGCCGAATGGATAAGAAAGCGTGTTCTAAAACATCCGGTGTGCTGATGCCGAGGTAAGGGGTTCAACCCCTACACCGGACAGCTGGACTAAAATGTTGATCTGTTGTCCTTAACTTGGGGACGTACATTACAAGTACCTCTGAAGTCGAAGTGGGTTCGCCTGATGGCGAGGGACACTGTTGATAGGGAAATCTTATCCACACTCAAAATTCAGTCAATCACTACTAGAAGTAGTATGTATGAACTACGCTTGAGTTCAAAGTGAGCGAGAGGGAAAAAAAACTAGTAGTTTTCTTTACATAATAGCCATTTGTTTGCATATCCTATTTACAGGACACCGCTGTCAACACCAGCATTTTACTGCTGTAATTGATTGTCGTGGCAAGTTTACGTTCAGTAACTTGCCATTAATAAACAATTAGAGATTACATATTTCCACGAGGTGTCTGTGCATCACGGCCAATTAGCAAAATGATTACATAGTTCCGCAATCTGTACATCAGGAACCTATTAGAGAAAGGATTACATAGTACCACTAGCCGTTTATACATCACAGCCAATTAGAGAAAGGATTACATAATACCGCTAGCTGTCTGTACATCTCAACCTATTAGAGAAAGTATTACATAGCAACACTAGCTGTCTGTACATCGCAGCCAATTAGAGAAAGGATTACATAGTACCGCTAGCTGTCTGTACATCACTGCTAATTAGAGAACGGATTACATAGTACCGCTAGCTGTCTGGCACAGCCAATTAGAGAGTTGAGTTGCTTGCTTGCTTGTGTTCGCTGACTGTGAACTCCAGCGTCAAGTCCTGTATGTCGGATGAAGACATTCTGTTGTCCAACATCAGTGTGATGTCATACAGGACCTGAGGTTTGCGTGAGTATCCGTTGTCCCATGTCGGGCTTATTGGTGTGCAGACTGGTGGTTCCTCGCCATGCAGGCAGATACTCTCCGACTTCGGAGGAATCATCGATCCTACTGATGTTAGCCAGGTCCTCGAAGGAACCTGTTGCCCAGGACGCACGGCGTGGACGTGTCAGCAGGTCTTGGCCAGTATAGATCCCGGCCCTGGTGCCTTGGAAATACCTCCGCGTCCCGAGAGCTGAGTTGAGTTGAGTTAAGAACCGACATCACTGCTCTCAGGACATTCCCATACGTGCTCCGTCCCCTCGTTCAACAGCCAGCGAAGAGTCATACTACTAATCATTCCCAGCGCTATCTGATTAAAAGTCCTCCTGGTCTTCCCTCACAGTTTTGAGATTCTTCCAGAACCCCTGCCGATCCCCCGTAATCTCATTCTTTCCACATACGGGTTCTCAATCTGTTCCTCCGCCTTCTCCACCTGGTCCCACAAGCATACGACCACCTCCCCCTTGTCCATAGGCAAACTACCACCAAGAGGTGCAATTAGAGAACGGATTACATAGTACCTCTAGCTGTGTGTACTCAGTGGCTACTGCGCTTGCCTGCCAGGTCAGTGGTCTGGGTTTAATCCCCAGGAGTGGACGCTTTTTTTCGGCCAATACAACTCCGAGGTGACCAATAATAAACACAAATGAACAGAAGATCATTATTAGAATTGTCGGGCATTTCGTTGTACAGATAAGACGATGAGGAAGGAAACTGTCATCTCATTTCATTATGTTGTTTCTTCACTGTGATAAAATCTAATTTGCCATGAAATTACTTTTACATCAGAATATAGAATATAAAAGATTAACTACCTGCACTAACTGCTCTACATCACATGTTTATGAGGAAAAAGTATATGAAACATCATTCATTTTTTACATTACATTATAGAAGTGGAAAGATTACATAGATGTCTTTATTACACAGTGTAGAAGAGCACAGATTACATAGATGCCTTTATTACACAGTGTAGAAGAGGACAGATTACATAGATGTCTGTTGTACACAATGTAGAAGAGAAAAGATTACATAGATTCCTGTAGTACACAGTAAATAAGCGGACAGATCACATAGATGTCTGTTGTACACAGTGTAGAAGAGGAAAGGTTACATAGATGCCTTTATTACACAGTGTAGAAGAGGACATATTACATAGATGCCTTTATTACACAGTGTAGAAGAGGACATATTACATAGATGCCTTTATTACACAGTGTAGAAGAGGACATATTACATAGATGCCTTTATTACACAGTGTAGAAGAGGACAGATTACATAGATGTCTGTTGTACACAGTGTAGAAGAGGACAGATTACATAGATACCTTTATTACACAGTGTAGAAGAGGAAAGATTACATAGATACCTTTATTACACAGTGTAGAAGAGGACATATTACATAGATGCCTTTATTACACAGTGTAGAAGAGGACAGATTACATAGATGCCTTTATTACACAGTGTAGAAGAGGACAGATTACATAGATACCTTTATTACACAGTGTAGAAGAGGACAGATTACATAGATGCCTTTATTACACAGTGTAGAAGAGGACAGATTACATAGATGCCTTTATTACACAGTGTAGAAGAGGACAGATTACATAGATGCCTTTATTACACAGTGTAGAAGAGGACAGATTACATAGATGCCTTTATTACACAGTGTAGAAGAGGACAGATTACATAGATGTCTGTTGTACACAATGTAGAAGAGAAAAGATTACATAGATTCCTGTAGTACACAGTAAATAAGCGGACAGATCACATAGATGTCTGTTGTACACAGTGTAGAAGAGGAAAGGTTACATAGATGCCTTTATTACACAGTGTAGAAGAGGACATATTACATAGATGCCTTTATTACACAGTGTAGAAGAGGACATATTACATAGATGCCTTTATTACACAGTGTAGAAGAGGACAGATTACATAGATGTCTGTTGTACACAGTGTAGAAGAGGACAGATTACATAGATACCTTTATTACACAGTGTAGAAGAGGAAAGATTACATAGATACCTTTATTACACAGTGTAGAAGAGGACATATTACATAGATGCCTTTATTACACAGTGTAGAAGAGGACAGATTACATAGATGCCTTTATTACACAGTGTAGAAGAGGACAGATTACATAGATACCTTTATTACACAGTGTAGAAGAGGACAGATTACATAGATGCCTTTATTACACAGTGTAGAAGAGGACAGATTACATAGATGCCTTTATTACACAGTGTAGAAGAGGACAGATTACATAGATGCCTTTATTACACAGTGTAGAAGAGGACAGATTACATAGATGCCTTTATTACACAGTATAGAAGAGGACAGATTACATAGATACCTTTATTACACAGTGTAGAAGA
This sequence comes from Cepaea hortensis, assembly GCA_963921405.1. Classification (NCBI taxonomy): domain Eukaryota; kingdom Metazoa; phylum Mollusca; class Gastropoda; order Stylommatophora; family Helicidae; genus Cepaea; species Cepaea hortensis. The sequence continues at coordinate 467,484,012 of OY992876.1, read as the reverse complement.
GGACAGATTACATAGATACCTTTATTACACAGTGTAGAAGAGGACAGATTACATAGATGCCTTTATTACACAGTGTAGAAGAGGACAGATTACATAGATACCTTTATTACACAGTGTAGAAGAGGACAGATTACATAGATGCCTTTATTACACAGTGTAGAAGAGGACAGATTACATAGATACCTTCATTACACAGTGTAGAAGAGGAGATATTACATATATACCTTTATTACACAGTGTAGAAGAGGACAGATTACATAGATGCCTTTATTACACAGTGTAGAAGAGGACAGATTACATAGATGCCTTTATTATACAGTGTAGAAGAGGACAGATTACATAGATGCCTTTATTACACAGTGTAGAAGAGGACAGATTACATAGATGCCTTTATTACACAGTGTAGAAGAGGACAGATTACATAGATACCTTTATTACACAGTGTAGAAGAGGACAGATTACATAGATACCTTTATTACACAGTGTAGAAGAGGACAGATTACATAGATACCTTTATTATACAGTGTAGAAGAGGAAATATTACATAGATACCTTTATTACACAGTGTAGAAGAAGACAAATTACATAGATGCCTTTATTACACAGTGTAGAAGAGGACAAATTACATAGATATCTTTATTACACAGTGTAGAAGAGGACAGATTACATAGATGCCTTTATTACACAGTGTAGAAGAGGACAGATTACATAGATACCTTTATTACACAGTGTTGAAGAGGAAATATTACATAGATTCCTTTATTACACAGTGTAGAAGAGGACAGAATAAATAGATGACTTTATTACACAGTGTAGAAGAGGACAGATCACATAGATGTCTGTTGTACACAGTGTAGAAGAGGAAAGGTTACATAGCACCGTTAGATGCCAGTAGTATACAGTGTAGAAGAGGAAAGGTTACATAGCACCGTTAGATGACAGTAGTATACAGTGTAAGGAGAGAAAAGCCCATCAATGAACATTAACAGAATGAAACTCTCCTTGCAGCAATGATGGGACCAGGCAGTCAGGGAAATACTTCCAGTAATCACAATCGTAAGTATCTTCACTGTTGAGTTTGATTGACCTAGGTCTTAAACGAGGTACAAGGGGCAGTCAAAAAGTAATGCACCATTATTATTTTCTGAAACTAGTTGTTAAAATTAGTGAAAATTACAAACAATACGTTGTATCTGGTAGGTTGTGTGTGCATTTCTCTTATTGTTGATGCAGATGGTAAGTTTGCTCGTGCAGCTTCTACTGTTGTTGCTGCTGCAGCTGTTGAATTTGCTTCTGTTTCCATTTCTGCTGTATTTGTTGTTGTTGTTGTTGTTGTTTAAGGCTTTGTTGAGTTTGCTTGTATTGCTGTCTTCATTACTACTATTGTTAAATATGATTGTGTTGACGTTCCTGTTGGTATTACTGTTATTGTTATTGGCGTTTTTGTTGATGTCGTTGTTGTTCTTGTAGTTAATGTTATTGCTGTTGTTGTTACTGTTGCTATTGCTGATTTTGCATGTACAACTATCACTACTGCTCTTTATGCTCTTGTTTCTGGTGTTATAACTATTCTTTATTTTGATGTTGTTATCACTGTCATTGAAAACATTGTTGTTGTTGACGCCGTGGTAACTACCATACACATATTTGTACTAGATAGGTAACTTGCACACTTACCAACACATAATTGCATTTGTTCACATTTCAGTCTCGATTTTTCATTTCTTTTTCAGCTGCGGCAGATATGATGAGTAAGTCGGATGTGATGCGTCTTAACTGTTTGCTAATTACTTACATCAATACGAAAATGTCGTTATCACACAAGATAAATGAAGCGTTGAATAAAAAAACAAGTATAAGACCCTTTTAAGTGCCGCAATGTTCGTTGCATATATGTTGTTAGACACATATTTTATAGAGCAATCATCTCTCGGTGTGTGACGTGGTCAGTTATCAAGTCGGCCTTTTTTACATCCCAAGACATGTTCTGGTACATATTTAGGCTGGGTTAAATAAATTATTTATATTTTCCCCATGTATGTTTGTATGCACCGGCTCCGTGGCGGAGAGGTTACTGAGGTTCAAAGCGGAACTCGTGTAATCGAGAAAGCACGGCTCTAAACAGACACAAAGTGAAAATGTCGAACAATTAGTAAGAGTACAGGAAGACGAATAATTCTTGGACAAAGTGTGTTTTATATTATGCTATGTATTCATTACCAGCTCTGATGGCGCTGCAGAATGGATTAAGTGGCGGGGGCGGGGGCGGTGTTGCGGCAGGTGGAGGTAAGCTAACGTTTTATTATCTTCTTCTTCTTCTTCTTCTTCTTCTTCTTCTTCTTCTTCTTCTTCTTCTTCTTCTTCTTCTTCTTCTTCTTCAGGCCCCTACTTTACTACTACTACTACTACTACTACTACTACTACTACTACTACTACTACTACTACTACTACTACTACTACTACTACTACTACTACTACTACTACTGCTTCTACTACTACTACTACTACTACTACTACTACTACTACTACTACTACTACTACTACTACTACTACTACTACTACTACTACTACTACTACTACTACTACAACTACCACCACCACTACTACTACTACTACTACTACTACTACTACTACTACTACTACTACTACTACTACTACTACTACTACTACTACTACTACTACTACTACTACAACTACCACCACTACTTCTACTACTACTACTACTACTACTACTACTACTACTACTACTACTACTACTACTACTACTACTACTACTACTACTACTACTACTACTACTGCTGCTGCTGCTGCTACTGCTACTGCTGCTGGCTGCTGGCTGCTGCTGGCTGCTGCTGCTACTACTACTACTACTACTACTACTACTACTACTACTACTACTACTACTACTACTACTACTACTACTACTACTACTACTTCTTCTTCTTCTTCTTCTTCCCCCTTTACATCATTCTTCAGTATGACTACATCTACACAGAGACAGTTTTGTGAGAAATTAGATAGATTAAGACATGGGGCGAACATTCTTGACGGTCTGACATTCCAGCATAGAGAAACGGCAAGGACACTTATTGATATCATATGTTTGAGCTGGAGAGATGTGGAAAAACATTATCCTACGTCAGTTGACAAGGTACATGATGAAGATGATGTTAGTGGTGATGGTGGTGGTGGTGATGATGACGATGATGATGATGACGATGATGATGGTGATGGTGACGATGATGAATGTAATACAATATATGAATTTGTTCTTTGCTTCTTGTTTTCTTTCCAGCTGCAGGCGGATTTGATCCACTTGGTAAGGATTTCCTTTTGAGTATAATTATTTCTGCTTTCTCCCAACACTCTAATTATATATGTGTTTATTTTGTTTATTTATTCAAATGTTTACCCATTCATTATGCAGACATGAATCATCAATACCCTACCGCATTGCCCAACTGATTTCCACTGTTGGAGAGACGAGTGTGACAAACTCCTTCGGACAACAATCGCCTTCAAATTAATATCCGATTTGTGGCTGACTCGTTCACAGGATTATTAATCTGCGCCAGGCGATGGACCCTAATATAATTTATTTTCTGAGATTGAACAAAGTTTGGATAGCGATAGCATGGAAACGAGAGTCAGCTATGCAAAGCAGTTCTCTCCATAAACCTATTAGACAGTGCAGTTATTTAAAAGTTAGTTGCATATCCTTTACATAACGTCACAGTCAAGCCCAACATTTTTTGGCTTTGTTGATTCCTGGGCAAGTTTACAGTCGGTAGTTTGCCATTGTTTCTGAACGACCTGCACTCATACCATTGTATGGAAAACAGCGCAAGGTGGTCTGATGCCACATCTCCCTAAGCTGTGTTTCGAACGTGGTAAGCAGGATTGTGAATCGCGTCCATAACCACTTCGCCACAGAGCATGTAAGGAAAAGCAGAAAATCAGAAATAATGAATACGCAGACAATACTGCACTATTTATTGCCTGGCATATTTCGCTGTACCTCGGAATTGATATATGCAGTTGAATTTGGCTATTGGGGTTACACTTTAATTTCCCAATGCCAGTTCAGTCAAATAGGCCGAATGGAACTTAGAATATCAGAGCACATCCCTAAATGGATTAAGAAGCCAACAGGGACAAGTTCTGGCAAGCCGGCTAGCCTTAGCAACCGCTGTTAGGAGCCAATGTCTGCAATAACACGCCATTCATTAGAATTTTGACATGTTATAGGCAAAACGGAGATCGGTGTTCTTTTCACTACACAAAACCCAAAGCTACTTAGATATGCCGAGGCGTCTTCGATACACGCGGGTAAACCACAGTTATGTAAACAGGAAGATATAATAGTGCCTTTTAACTATCATTCTGACATTAAAGCATTTGGCAATGTGTTGTGTGTATTTTGATTGAAGGGATTCATTTCGCTTCTTAATTATATGTTGAACCTTTTTCTATCGTATGTCGCTGACGAGATACAGCGAAATATGTCAGGCAATAAATTGTGCGATATATTATTTGTATCTTCAATATTCAAATTCACAACTGAGAAACAGTGTTTGTTTTGAATATGATGAAACCACACACATCTGGTTATTGAGTTACACGGTTATGAGTAGCCTGTTCTTCCGTATGGATGGGATTTGAGTAATGATAAGATGAACGAACGAACGAACTTTATTTTCAAGGGGTCACAAATTGGGCACACATGTCCGTTTTATATTCGGCCCTTCCAATCACTCATCTTTCGTACATCAATTATCTGCTGTGCATGTTACATTCCCATAAAAAAGACATTGTCAAATGAATGTTGTGAACATAAAGAATGCATATTACCATGTTATTAGACAGGCAGGCAGATGCACATACACATACAAACAGACACGCACACATGGATAAACACATACATACCTACATACATACATCATTTACACAAACTCTCACAAACATGGTGAAGAAATTGGAAGGGTCTAAGATATGGTGTTTGAGAAAAACGTTGAGAATATCTTGAACAAGGAAACAAACAAACGCTGAGGTATTGACAGCTGCTCACGTTTCTAGATCTCGCTTTAAGATAATAAGAAACAGATAAATAAAGTGTCTAGGATATGTAAAGAGGAGAAGTTTCGATAGTTGCACGTCCTTTACAAGACAGTACAATCGCATTCTAGGGTTGTGGGTTCGATTCCGGTTCAGTTCGCGAGTGCATTTTTCTCGGAGACTCATGGGGATCGTCGCTGGAGGTACGGAGTTCATGCTTTGTGCGACGCTTTCAGCAGACCGCACTGTGGAAAGAGACCGAGCTATAAGGGATAAATCCGATGCAATGAAATCGACCCTCTCGACTTATAAGACTTTTAAGACAATCAACGCAGCGTTTTAGCTTGTTTATGATTTACTGGTCAACGCTACGTTCCGTAATTTGCAATTGCTTTCTGAACGACTGACGCCAATACCACTGACAAGAATCAAGACAAGGCGGCCTCCATTCAAATCGACTGCTTCTAATTTCGAACGTAGTATGGTGAGATTTGGAATCGCGGTCGCGACACCTTCGACACAGACATCGGCAAACAGGAGAGGTGGAACAGATAAAAATAAAATAAAGGAAAACTATCCTTGTTTTGGCAAATACTAAACAACAGGGGCAATGTATGGACGATCACGGCGTACGTGTCAGCTGACACGGTTGGGCTATAAATAATAGCGTCAGAAACATGCGGTTCATTAAAACAGCCAATGGCAGAGAGGAGTCGAAAGTGATGATCTTCAGAAGTAAATAAAAACGGGTATGTTAGCTCCTGAGAAAAAGTGAGAGATAATGTTGTTTATCCATCAAGAATGATGATGACCATTCATTTCATCCAGTGGGGTTATATGAAGTTGGATGAAGAATGATTTGCGCGATGAATTGGATTAAAGTGAGGAAGAATTGCGCAATTCGTTGACCTCACTCTCTCGCCTGAGTCCATCTGAGTCCAGTGGCAAGAGAAGTCAAGACGACTGGAGACGAATACAGGTGCAGTGGATGACCAGGGCGATCTACGTGCCTTGCCGTGCTCATTGCGTTCCACAACGCTTTGCAGGTAAACGCCGTCTTGCCCGTTGAATCATCAGTGATTTCATCCGCGCAGTCTGCCGAATTCTGTCTTCGTATGCTGGGTAGGCATACCCTAGTTTACCGCTTGGTTTGACACCAAATCGGCTACCCGCGCCTGGTTTAGCCAGCCTCTCACAGCTTTTTCCCGGGGGATGGCCGCTGTCGCATGCTGACAGCTACTAGGAGCCACAGGCGTGAGCTGGGTGTCAGGCTTGGACCAGTGGGGGATGTGTCTTGAAAAGGACATGAGAGTCATCCTTAGCAAAGGTGCTACCAATGCCTGACACCCCATACCCCCCGAGAGATAATAAACACAGACAGAGTGTACATATCTTTTAACGAACTCCACTACGGCAAACGTAAATCACAGCGAAAAATGCAATGATGATAACCAAAAAATAAGATACAAAATAAGTTATAGGCTACCTCAACACAACGATCATAATATTATGATCGAAATATCGTTGTGTCGAGGTGTAACTTATTTTGTATCTTTTTTGTTGTTGTAAATCATCGTTGGCTTCCTCTCATTACATAACACAAGAACACTGCATATCTCTCTCGCTTTCTTATAGTTGTGTATACTCTTCTACATTCATTAGCCTTTTCCAGGCATTCGTTAGTTCTCGGATTGGTCAAGGCCCTAACAGACACCTTAATTCTATTGCCTCCGAGCTCTTCTGTTCGTTCAAATTTCATAATTAACTGCCATACATGCAGAATAGGGTCGATAAGTAGAACTAACATGTAATAATACAGAATTGTGGTCGTCACTAGGAAGAAAGAAATACCACAATGTGATACAAGGATAAATGGGAATATTCCTAAACAAGTGATTATGTACAACAATCTCGGAACACTCATAACATCTGATGGGAGGTGCCTTGAAGAAATGAGAAAAAGGATCGCTATGGTAAAGGTAGAATAATATACTTACTAATAAACAGATGAAAATTGCAATGAGAAAAGCGGTGTTGAAGTGCTACACAGAATCAGTAATTTTGTATGGATGTGAAATGTAGATAACGGGCAGATTAACGGAAAAACATTTAATGGCTGTGGAAATGGAAATGCAAAGAATACCACGGACAGAGAGAAAACAAAAACAATGAGATTGTCCAATCAGAAGCAAATTAAAACCTTAAACGGATGAGAGAATTTGGACGAAGACAGTCAACAATTTTTTGTGGGTACGTTATGAGAATAAATAAACTTGAGAGCTTGGTGACAATTGGCAAGATTGAAGTGAACAAAACAAGGGGAAGGCATAGAAGTAAATATCTGGATGGCTTGACAACATGGCATGGTTGGGACAAGAACGCTAAACTGATCCGCGAATCTTCTGATCGTATGAGATGGCGAAACATGATCGCCCATGCTTATCGGCATGGCACGTGCTATTGGATGTCAGTACTCTGAATAAGACATTCAGTGAAAGTGATTTATTACATAGGGTACAATTCCTGCTCTAAAATACAGCTTTCGCTTGACCTGCTCCATTCTTAGTCAATCAGTATACATACATTCGCAACCTGTTTGAACACTACCTAGTTACAGACTACAAACCCCATAAACAAAAACAAAAAATAAACAATAATAATGGTAAATTATCTCAAACGACAAGTAACCAATAAAAATTCCCATATGTATGGCACGTTACATCTTCCTTAGGTATTTATAATGCCCATGTTAAACATTGCCTCGGTGAGTCATGTATTATTGTTTATTATTCATGCGTTTTAATGCTTATTGTTCTTTTGTTGTCAAAGATTAGCTTCATAAGTGATGTTGAAAAAAAGAATGTATGAGAGGAAATAGAGAAGAAGGGCAGAATGTCAGACGGGCCTGCGTGCCAAATTCTTAACCCTTTGAAAATAAAGATTGTTCGTTCGTTCGTTAGTCTTTGTTACACATCTTCCATCTGATCTATAGGCATAGTGACTAAGCTTGAATTCAAAGCGAGCGCACGCAAAAATAAAAACAAAATACATTCAAGCATTTGATGGCAGTCATAACATCAGATGGCAGTCATAACATCAGATGGCAGTCATAACATCAGATGGCAGTCATAACATCAGATGGAAGTCATAACATCAGATGGAAGTCATAACATCAGATGGAAGTCATAACATCAGATGGAAGTCATAACATCAGATGGAAGTCATAACATCAGATGGAAGTCATAACATCAGATGGAAGATGCGCGTCAAAGATTAAGAATGGAGTAGGTCAAGCGAAAGCTGTATTTTAGAGCAGGAATTGTACCTTATGTAATAGCTTAGTCCATACACAATACTTCTAATAGCCTGGATACAATTTCGTTTCTCTTCTACTGTTACGTTAACGTGTGCTGTTATTGCTCACACGTGATTAACTTTATCCTTTCTATGTTTCAGCAATGATGCTCGGCGGAATGAGTAAGTGTTTACGTCTCTGTGTTCATCATCAGAAACTTTGTTTGTAGAGAACTTTTGAAAAAGGAAGTCTATGACGTCATCAATAAATGTGCTCCAGTCTATCGTGAAGCTATATGCAGCGAATGGCTGTCGTCTGCTGGAGTAATTCTTTGCACTCCAAACAAAATTGTGTTATCAACGGAAGAAAGATTTTTTTTTGGTTGAAAAAAGTGTTTGGAAATGACGGTTAATCCACACGGATGTTTGTTCAAGATGTATAGCAAGATGTTCTGATAAACAACCTTCTTATCGCATTACGGTTAGAAATTTGTTTAATACGTTATAATGAATACTTCGTTAGTACTGTCCAGCTTCCCCAAAACAGCGTTAGATCATAGCAGTCACTATTGTTAACTGATTTAATACATTTTTACCACATTTGTGATGACGTTTCTGATTACTGTTTCAAAATTTTTCTTCATACAAAGTGTAGAGAGACTTTACAAACACCCTGTTTCTTTCTTTCTTTCTTTCTTTCTTTCTTTCTTTCTTTCTTTCTTTCTTTCTTTCTTTCTTTCTTTCTTTGTAATTTATTCTTGCTCTCCATATCTTCCACGAATGTCAGTATGTTCTTCATTGCCATTCCTCCTTATCAGGTTCATTCCCTCTTTTTTCTTGAAGTTGTTGTTGTCCGCTCGCTATGATCTCAAATGTAGTTCACACTAGACTAATTTATGTGGGGGAGGGGCTAGTTTTCCTTATTACCTGTATCTCTGGCCATCAAGCGAACCCATTCCGACTTCTGAGGTACTTGTAATTTACGTCCCCAAGGCAAGAAAAAGAAGTCAACATTTTAGTCCAACTGACTGGTGTAGGGGTTGAACCCGCTGCCTCGGCATCAGCACACTGGAAGTTTCATAGCAAAAGCTCTTATCCATTTGGCCATACTGAGGTATGATTCGATAAATCATTTCTTTTTATATTCAGTAATGAAATGGTTATATTAATTAGGATTGAGCGTGTGATAATTAAGACATAATAATATCATTTTCCTATAGATTTTTTAAATCTTTAAAATAGAGAATCGGTTATTGGAATACAGCATCAACTCAACTACGACATGCACACAGCCCTGCTCATATAGAAGTTGGGGTCAAAACCCGAGTCTTAAGTACTGCGTTCGTCTCAGGAGAAGGAGAGTAGAAGTGTGTATCCTCTGCCAGTCTGCAGGAAATGCCGAAACTAGGCCTTGGGCGCACGTCTGGTTTATGTGAGAGGAAGGAGGGTTCTATAAACCACCCTGGTATAGATGGTGCTATAGACCGGGTGGAGATGGTGCTATGCACCGGGTGGAAACAGATTATGCTATATACCGGGTGGAGATGGTGCTATGCACCGGGTGGAAACAGATTATGCTATATACCGGGTGGAGATGGTGCTATGCACTGGGTGGAGATGGTGCTATATACCGAGTGGAGATGGTGCTATATACCGGGTGGAGATGGTGCTATATACCGGGTGGAGAAGGTGCTATATACCAAGTAGAGATGGTGCTATATACCGGGTGGAGATGGTGCTATATACAAGGTGGAGATGGTGCTATATACCGAGTGGATATGGTGCTATATACCGGGTGGAGATGGTGCTATGCACTGGGTGGAGATGGTGCTATATACCGAGTGGAGATGGTGCTATATACAGGGTGGAGATGGTGCTATATACCGGGTGGAGATGGTGCTATATACCGGGTGGATATGGTGCTATATACCGGGTGGAGATGGTGCTATGCACTGGGTGGAGATGGTGCTATATACCGAGTGGAGATGGTGCTATATACCGGGTGGAGATGGTGCTATATACCGGGTGGAGATGGTGCTATATACCGAGTAGAGATGGTGCTATATATCGGGTGGAGATGGTGCTATATACAAGGTGGAGATGGTGCTATATACCGGGTGGATATGGTGCTATATACAGGGTGGAGATGGTGCTATATACCGGGTGGAGATGGTGCTATATACTGGGTGGAGATGGTGCTATATACAGGGTGGAGATGGTGCTATATACCGGGTGGAGATGGTGCTATATACCGGGTGGAGATGGTGCTATATACCGGGTGGAGATGGTGCTATATACCGGGTGGAGATGGTGCTATATTTCGGGTTGAGATGGTGCTATATATCGGGTGGAGATTGTGATATGTACAGGGTGGAGATGGTGCTGTGTACGGGTGGAGATGGTGCCGTGTACCGAGTGGTTATTGTGCTATATACAGAGTGGAGATGATGTTGTGTACTGGATGGAAAATGTACTGTGTTCCGGTTAGAGATGGTGCTATATACCAGGTAGAGATGGTGCTAATGATGGTGTGTAGGGCAGGGAGGAGCATTTTGTGTTATATTCACAGGCACAGGAACGAAGCATAATGGGGACGACCTGTTTCCGTGAAGATGGAACGGCGACTAACTAACTAACTAACTAACTAGCTAGCTAGCTAGCTAACTAACGACTGGGTGGAGATAGTGCTAATGACCGGGTAGAATTGTCGGTATATACGGGGTGGAGATGTCGCTATATATTGGGTGACGAGAGAAGTTTTTATACCCGTCTCACACCGATAGATACAAGCTTTTGTTTAACATCCTATCGACCTGGAGGCGAATGCACTTGATTTAAGAGTTAAAACAGTCTACCAGATCATTCACAAACAAAAAACAAACCGGTAGGGAATTTACTTGATCCCAGACAAACACAGCTCATGAATCACGGAGGAAAGGTGCTTGTTATAGAAGCTGGGACTTCAATTACCTCTCCCCGCGACGCCTCACGGCATAAGTGGAAGACAGCAACATCAACAACATGCAACAACAAGAGCCACTTGAAATTAACAGCGTGAACTGCGTGACAGACTGCACGACACGCCTAAAATAGACAGGACATTCAACATGCAATCATCAGTTGCAAGTTATCTCCCACTTGTCCTTGCATTTATGATTACATAAACAGAAGCATATATATATATATATATATATATATCCACCTGGGGAACGCAGCTGCACGAGATGCGGTAGCGGATCGCGTCACATTGGTTACTTACGGGGTATGTGAGCCGGTTGCTTAGAAAGCAATGGCAAAATACTGAGCGTAATCTTGCCAAGACATCAATAGCATCTGAAAAATGCTGGTGTTGACTGCAATATCCTGTAAAGGATATACGAACAGATGGGGCTGGTTATCAACCAAGATAAGACAGGATATATTGTAATTTCAAGAGAAGGAATAGCTAAAAACTCTGGCCACATACAAATTGATAATATGACCATTAAAAGAACGGAAACATACAAATACCTGGGTACAATCTTCAACTGCTCCAACATCATAAGGGAAGAAATACAAACTAGAATCAATTCTGGAAATAAGATATACTATGCACTACAACATCTACTAAAATCAAAGGCGCTATCTCGTAACACCAAGATCACAATATACAAAACACTGATCAGACCAGTTGTGCTGTATGGCTCTGACACCTGAAGTACAACGAAAGGAGACGAAGCCTTGCTACAAACCTTTGAGAACAAAGTTTTAAGACGCATCTTTGGACCCATTAGGGATACACAAAGTGGAGAGTGGAAAAGAAGAAGTAACAAAGACATTTATGATCTGTTTAAGTCCCCGCTAATCACTGGTATCATGAAGGCTAATAGACTACAATGGCTGGGGCATATAGAAAGAATGGAAGATAATAGGGAAACAAAACTCGCTTACACTCAGGAAATAAATGACCGTAGACCCCGAGGTAGACCAAGAAGACGGTGGAGAGATAATACATGTACAGACCTACAAGCACTTGGAATCAATGATTGGCAAGAGAAGGTCCACCAGAGAGACGAATGGCAGCAAAGAACCTCAATGGCTCGGAACGTTGAAGAAGAATAAGAATATATATATATATTGCGGGCGGTGATCTATTCGGAAGCAGAGACGTTTCTGTGTGAGTTTGGACTAGATATAAAGAAGCCACAGAAAAAACAACCTGATGTGCTTCTATTTAGGTCTCTCATGGTGGCGTCTGTTGACTGCGTTTGACCTGGATCCTACAACTGTAACTCCATAGGTGCTCTACTACCGAGTGTTTGTAAAGTCTCACTACACTTTGTATGTAGAACAAATTTGAAAAATGAAGTACACGACGTCATCAAAAAAATGTGCTCCACAGTCCATAGTGAAGCAATGTGCAGGGAATGGCTGTCGTCTATTAAGAGTAATTCTTTGCACTCCAAACAGAATGGTGCTATCAACAGAAGAAATAATTTATTTTTTGGTTGAACAAGTGTTTCGAACTGGCAGTCGATACACACGGATGGTTGTTCAAAAATTTGCAGTAAGATTTCCTGATAAATAACCTCCTCATCGCATAACGGTTAGAAATGTGTTGAATACATTATAATTAATACGTCATTGGTACTTTCCAGCTCCCCAAAACAGCGTTAGACCACAGCAGTGACTATTGTAACTAATTTAATGATTTTATTTTAAAAATCACATATTTTGATGACGTCATGTACTTAATGTTTCAAATTTGTTGTACGTACAAAGCGTGGTGAGACTATAACCACCCGGTATAATACTGGTAGCACTCTCAAACATGAAAATAACTGACACAAACTGCATTATTGTCGGAGACTTTAATAGCCGTTCAGATAGATGGGGATACCCAGATACTGACAAAAGAGGAGATGAATTGGGGGACTGGGAAATAGACTCAAATCTCCATCTACTCAACAAAGCGGATGACACACCGAGCTTCTACTCCAGAAGATGGCTTACCACTTCTACTCCAGACTTAGCTTTCTGCACAGGAGACATCCTCCACAAAATCGATCGCCATGTGCTGGACCAATTAGCAGGTAGTGACCACAGACCAATCAAGCTTGTAATGAATATGGAGTATGTTCCACAGGAGCAAAAGCCCTTGCCCCGCTGGAATTACAAACGAGCAGACTGGGACAGATTTACCATACTAACAGACAAATATTGTGAAAACATAAATACACGATATGGCAACATAAAGCAAATGGTGGAAAGTCTAAACAGAGCGATAATACAGGCAGCCACTGAGTCCATTCCAAGAGGAGCGAGGAAAAATTACAAACCATACTGGACTGAAGAACTACAAAGTTTGGAGGACAAAGTTGAAGATGCCAGGAAGACAGCAGAGAGAGAACAAACAATTGAAGCGAACATCTCTCTCAAAGCCATCTCAGCAAAATATAAAAGAACAGTAAATCAAACAACAAAAGATTGTTGGAGGGAAAAAAAACAGAAAACCTGAATTTTGACAGGGATGGAAACAAACTATGGAAACTAGTGAAAGCCATGAACAATGAAGGACCTAGAAACAAACAAATAACAATTAAACAAGGAAATGCCTTGCTTACAGGAAAAAAGGCTGCAAATGCACTAATGGAACACTATGCAAATGCAAACCACATTGATATTACAACCGAACAGAAGAAAGCAATCAAAGACAAACAGATACATCATAGAAATACAGAGACAGCAGCAGAATATATGATGGCAAATCTAACAATGGAAGAAATGGAACAGGCAATGAATACCCTAAAAAAGAAGAAATCACCAGGAAAGGATGGAATCACAAATGAAATGCTAATAGGACTAGGCACCAAGGCAAAGAAGAAACTACTAGCAGTCCTAAATAACAGCTGGAAGAGAGGAATAGTCCCACAGGCATGGAAGGAAGCTATACTAATACCAGTCCCAAAGAAAGGAAAAGACCTGGAAGAACCAAATGGCTATCGACCTATCAGTCTACTTAGCTGTGTAGGAAAATTAATGGAACGCATTATCAATGGCAGGCTAACATGGCATCTGGAAGAAAACAAACTCTTAACACCACACCAAGCAGGATTCAGAAAGTACAGATCCACTGAAGATCAAATAACCTATATAGCTCAGGAAATAGAGGATGCCTTCCAAGAGAAAAAGCACACACTAGCAGTCTAGATAGATTTAGAAAAAGCATTTGATAAAGTATGGAAGGAAGGACTGAAAGTAAAACTGCAAAAAAAGCATGTTTGTGGAAAAATGTATAAATGGATCAGCCACTACCTTGAGAACAGAACTGCCAGGACAAAAGTACAAGGACAAACAAGCAAAATGATGCTGTTGGAGCAAGGTGTCCCCCAAGGAGGAGTTCTTTCACCAACATTATTCCTAGCATATATAAATGACATCACGGAAAATTTTCCAGCCAGAGTACACACATCCTCCTTTGCAGATGACCTAGCCATATGGACATCTGAAGAATATATTAGTACAGCTAACAGCAGAATACAGCAAGCCTTATTAGCGCTAGAGGACTGGTCAAAATCATGGCTAGTGAAGATAAGTGAGGAGAAAACAACATGCACAGTGTTCTCTCTCTCAAATAAAACTCAGCAACCTAAGCTGGTATTGAATGGAAAAATATTGCACCATGAAGAAAATCCAAACTATCTAGGAGTCACCTTTGATCGACGCCTGACATGGAAGACACAGGTTGAGAACAATCGAACAAGAGCGAGGCAGAGAATGGCAATCATGAAAAAGCTTGCTGGTACAACGTGGGGAGCAGATGAGAAAGTTCTCAAGAAGTTATATACTGGACGGGTGAGGCCAGTACTGGAATATGGCATTGCAGCTTGGGCAACAGCAGCTAAGTCAAACTTTAACAAAATAAGTAGAGTCCAAAACCAAGGAATGCGAATCATAACTGGAAGCCTGAAGACAACGCCTATTAAGGAACTAGAAAAGATCACTTGTTTACAACCAATGCAGGATAGAAGAGATAGCAGAGCCCAGCAACAAGCAGAAAAATTTAGAAGATTGACTGACCATCCTATGTATAAAAGGTTTAGTGGTTTTGGAAAGGGAAGACTGAAGCGTAGCAACTTTGTAGAAACTGCAAAACGAAAGATTAGGGCAGATCCTATACTTAACATATCAACAGTCAAACCCATTTACAATGCACACAAGTTTCCAGCTTGGAGACAGCAGCAACTGCCTGAGATGATAGAAAACATTCCTGGTATTGAGAAAAAGAACACACAGCATGACACCGAAAGAAGAGAAATAACTCTAAACTACATAAAAGAACATTACCCAATCAGCAATTGGACCCATGCATATACAGATGGATCAGCCAAAAATTCAATAGAGAATGGAGGAGGAGGAATTCTCCTAAATTTAAAAAAATGGAGTGGAAAAAAAAACACATTCAATGGCAACTGGTAAGTTTTCAAGTAACTTCAAAGCGGAGGTAGAGGCTCTGAAAACTGCAGCAGAAATGCTCTTGATGGAGGAAAATAAAGAGAAGCAAATAGCTATCTTCACAGATGCAAAGTCAGCTGTCTCAATACTGAAGAGCAATAATAGCACAGAAATAGCTGACCTAAGAGCAGCACTCCATGGTCTATGCCAGAAATCCAAAAAAGTTGTAATACAGTGGATCCCATCACATTGCAGTATACCTGGAAATGAAGAGGCTGACAGACTGGCAAAAGAGGGCGGACGACTACCACAGCCTGACATAGACATAACCTATAACGAGGCAAAGAGGTTGATAAAAAGCACCTATAGAACCAAATGGGAATCAGAGCATCCAGGTCACCAGAAGGATGATGCATATTACAAACTCGACCGAAGAGAACAAGTAGCAATCTTCAGACTCCGCACAGGACATAACACGCTGAAATACCACATGTTCAATAAACTAAAGATAGGAGATACCGATGAATGCAATTGTGGAACTGGTAAAATGACAGCTAAACATTTGCTGCAGGAGTGCCTAATATATGCAGAACAGAGAAAGATATTTTGGCCCACACCTGCTTCATTTGAGGACAAGCTCTATGGAGATATCAACAAGCTCAAGTTGACAGCAGCTTACTTTAACTTTATTCAGGTTGACATTTAAAGGTGCATGAAGAAGTATTTAGACTGCCAAACTTCATACCACAGGTATGTCGGTTACAAAAGCGCCCCAGAGGCATGAAATGGAATATTGCTTGGATAGCAAATCCATTACGTGGAAAGTCCGAACCAAAAGCTCACTGTGTGGGCTTCATAAAAGGTGGAAAAAGTGTCCTAGTGGCACGAAATGGAATATTGCTTGGATAGCAAATCCATTATGTGGAAAGTCCGAATCGAAAGCTCACTGTGTGGATGTCATCTACAGACTGCATACTTCTGGTTTCCGGAAGAACAGCCTATGGTGAATGGAAGGCCCAATATACGGAAGTGAGGCTAAGCAGCCATGTGCAGGACGTGGCGATTCCTTGGGTGAGCCCAGTACCAGAGCGCTGTGTGTCGGCTCTGCAAGTATGGAAGCCTCCTTGGATGGCGGGGAATGCCCATGGTCTGCCCCTGCCTTCCCTTGAGGGCTGACCAGGATGTCTTTGGCTGTTCTATATGGGCCAGCTGGGATGGGGGATAACACCACAACAGTGAGAGCCAAACGTCCTAAGAAACTCCCGGGAAGGTTAACCCGGTCAACAAATGCCCGCAGAAGTCGGATGTGTCGGCCTAACGGCGCAAGAACGATGCTCTGCTGTAAACAGGCACAACGCAATCACGTCCGAAAAAAAACTCCGGATGAACGAAGAAGAAGAAGAAGTATAATACTGGTAGTCTCTTTTGACGCTGGGTTGGAGTGTGTTGGAAGAAAATGCCTAAATCATGTGGAGGAAACACGATCAGCCCAAGCCTAACCCTCTCAGTCCGTGTGTGCTGCGCAAAGTCATGATCTGAGAGCCTCCTACTGTCCACCTCCGTAGATGTGAAGACTATCAGCAGAGTCCTTTAGTTACTTACATTATGAGGCGTTAACTGTACTCCACAGCTACGGGCGATTTATCTGCAAACCGCCTTGCAATGGTTTTTATAAAATGGTATGAGTGCAGATAGTTCAGAAAGCAATGACAAACTACTGAACGTAAACTTGCCAAGACATCACAAACAGCCAAAAAATTATGGGGTTTGACTATGACGTTCTGTAAAGGATATGCGGCAGACTTAACTGTACTCATTATCTGTCTCAGGAGTCATGAGTTTGAATCCTCTCCAAGGCGATGATTATATTTCACGAACATGAACATCCATCCAGGTCGCCATACCCCAAAAATGGGGACTAGGAAATTACCAGCGAAACAAAGGCAGCGTGATGTTCATCACCTCGCTCATCGATTACCGTTTAGTCTAAAGTATGGGGCTAGTTAGTTAGTTAGTCGCAGTTCCAACTTCACAGTAACGGGTTGTCCCCATTATGCCCCGTTCCTGTGCCAGTGAATATCACACAAAATGCTCTTCACTGCCCAATGTAACTAGTGGAAAAAAACAAGAGTCTCGGCAAGCCAACAGCCCGCACAGGTACACTGTGCATAATGCCGCCGCCAGTATGCCAACACAACAGTCCTCCACGAAAAACTCAGTTCATCGTCGATGGATCAGCACTCACCAGAAAGACATCATTGACCCGGGTTTTATCCCATATGGCTGGGTCTCTTTCTGCAGCGCGACCCGCCGAAAGCGCCACACAAAGCACGAACTCCGTAGCTCCATCGACGACTCCCAGGAGTCTCCTGAAAAATACTCGTTATAATATATAAATACCATCGTTCCTAACATGTAGTTCACGTATGGGACTATTACCCTATACCCAATAACCTGACGGCATTAAATTTTTGTTTACTTTTACTTTTATTGAGGCGAAATGCATTCACAAACTTTATTTTTGTATTTCAGGCGGTGGCGCCCCTAGCGGTGGTCTGTTTGGAAGTAAGTGTCAATCTGTGTCTGTTGACAATGCGTTTCCTGAGAAAACCTATCAGATTTTGATTGTTTGTTAATTGTTACTTTCATTCTATTCGGATATTTGCATACGTGCTTCAGTCTTAACACACAGATCATATAATGAGGACGAAGAAGTTCGTGCGATAATATTTTTGATGGTAATTGAAGTGCGTCTGTTTACAGTAGAGCCTTCTCGCCAAACATCCCACTTCTTCCCAACATGTCTTGGTCTGCTTAACCTTCTCGGTATGGTTGAGGGCATTCAGAGCAGCAGCGTATAGTCAGCCAGGATCATTCTTTCAGTGATGAGAAACTCGCAATAGAAGTAGTGTTTGCTCTCATAGCACCGATATTCCGTTTAGCAGACGTCATCTGGTGGGCATTTGAGCCGATTTATCATTCTGTGGGATCATGGCTCCATGTACTAGGAATCACGCTATGGTAAAGGTTGCCTGTTGCAAGATGGGAAACATACTGACCAATAAAATTATTTCAATCGCAACAAGAAAAGGAGTGTTGAAGAGCTATATACAACCTATTCTTTTGTATGGACGTGAAACGTGGACAATGAGCAGACAAACCGAAAACCATCTAACGGCAGTGAAAATTTGGTTTCTGAGGAAAATACAAAGAATACCATGGACAAATAGAAAAACCAATGTGCAAGTTCTACAAGAAACAAATGAAAACCGTAAACTTATTAGAGAATTTATACGTAGACAGTCAAGCCATTTTGCGCACGTTATGAGAAGAAATAAACTGGAGAACCTGCTGACAACTGGCAAGATTGAGGGGAAAAGAACAAAGGGAAGGCAGAGAGATAAATAGCTAGATTGTTTGGTCAAATGGCATAATCGAGAAAAGAACACAGAGCTGATCCATGACTCTGGTTATAGTAGGCGATGGCGAAACATGGCCGCCCACGCTTATCGGCATGGTTCAAGATGATGATGATGACTAAGAATCACACTGGGTGGACATTAGAAACCACGTGTCACATTAACAAAGTCCACCTTCGACGGGTATCACTTATTCGTGCTCTGGGGGTAGGCTAATGAGTGATTGGTGAGGCTCGCCACCATCGCACACGGACAGGTCTATGGGTCACCATCGCACTCGGACAAGTCTATAGGTCATCATCACACTAGAACAGGTGTATAGGTCACCATCGCACTCGGAAAGGTCTATAAGTCATAGTCGCACTCGGCCTGGTCAATAGGTCATCATTGCATTCGGACAGGTGTATAGGTCATCATCGCATTTGGACAGGTCAATAGGTCATCCTCGAACTCGGACAGGTCAATAGGTCATCATCGCACT
This sequence comes from Cepaea hortensis, assembly GCA_963921405.1. Taxonomy (NCBI): domain Eukaryota; kingdom Metazoa; phylum Mollusca; class Gastropoda; order Stylommatophora; family Helicidae; genus Cepaea; species Cepaea hortensis. Next base: position 467,464,329 of record OY992876.1, on the reverse strand, counting down.
CGGAAAGGTCTATAAGTCATAGTCGCACTCGGCCTGGTCAATAGGTCATCATTGCATTCGGACAGGCGTATAGATCATCATCGCATTTGGACAGGTCAATAGGTCATCCTCGAACTCGGACAGGTCTATAGGTCATCATCGCACTCGGAAAGGTCTATAAGTCATAGTCGCACTCGGCCTGGTCAATAGGTCATCATGGCATTCGGACAGGTCTATAGGTCATCATCATTAACATCTCATTAGTGCTAGAGGTTTCGTCTCTTCACGATTTCTGGTCGCTGCGTCTCTAAGGGCCAATAACCGCGAGATCCCCTGCCAGTCCTGTCCAGGCATATGACTGCCGTTTCTCCGGGTCAACAACGACGAGTACGTGTGGCAGAAGTCTTGCAAGGAGTTTTCTCAAATAAGCACCCAAGATGCGATACAGGGAATCTTTTATACCATGCACAACGTCGTTAACTTTACACCATGCTTGGAACTGAAATCGTATGTTTCTTTACTTCTTCTTAACTGTCTTGCTTCTCGGCAAGCAGCACTAACTGTGCTAGTAATATGTTGACTGTTGAATAGTCCGTGTTGCTGCGTGTTTTCTTCTTTTTATTTTATTCTATCTTTCCATCTCTTTTGTTCTATCTCAAACTTTTTGACTGACTGTCTTTATTTCTGCCCTACTTTTTCTTTCTGTCTGTCTGTCTGTCTTTCTTTCTTTCTTTCTTTCTTTCTTTCTTTCTTTCTTTCTTTCTTTCTTTCTTTCTTTCTTTCTTTCTTTCTTTCTCTATCTCGTGGTTGATGTATGTGGGGTGTATATGTGGGTTTTGGGGTGTGTGTGGGTGGGAGGTGTGGGTTTGGCTGGGTGGTTGGGGGTGTGTGAGTGGGTGGTGTAGAATATGAGGGTGGGTGAGTATTAGTGGGTGGAGGGTATGTGTGTGTGTGGGGGTGAGGAGATGAGACAACGAGAGAGTTAGTGTGTGTGAAAGAAACAAAAAAAGAAAAGAAAGAGAGATATAGAGAGCTGAGCACAGTAATGTCGATTGTCTACCACGGTAATTTTAAACTGACTAACATGTCTTTCTGCTTGCACAAGGACGGCTTAAGAAGGTGGATTATTATAGTTTCAGCAAACTTTAACAATCAACTACTTTGTGTGTCGAACAACACACGGAAGGCACTGTCTCTTTCAACGACAGTTGCATTGCAGGGTTTCGGAACACTTTCCGAATTGGATGGACAAGATCCTACACACAGAAGATGGTAGCTTAGGCAGGCCGACACACCGGAACAGTCCTGCTTCATCGGTCGCGAGACATGTGCTCGAGAGCGGTCACGAGAGTCTTCCGTGTGTTGTTCAACACACAAAGTAGTCGATTGTTAAAGTTTGCTGAAGCTATAATAATCAACCTTCTTAAGCCGTCCTTGTGCAAGCAGAAAGACATGTTAGTCAGTTTAAAATTACCGTGGTAGACAATCGTCATTACTGTGCGAACATGTGTATATTTCAGTTTGAAGGATTTATCTAGTTAACTCGCGTAAGTTGTGTGATTTATGCAGTATGTACATGACGAGATGCAGCGAAATATGCCAGGCAATAAATCGTGCAATCTATTGTTTGTGTCTTCGTTATTCAAATTCATCACGGGAAAACATTGTTTTCAATTCTATCTATCTATCTATCTATCTATCTATCTATCTATCTATCTATCTATCTATCTATCTATCTATCTATCTATCTATCTATCTATCTATCTAACTATCTATCTATCTATCTATCTATCTACCTATATATCTATATATCTATCTGTCTGTCTGTCTGTCTGCCTGCCTGCCTGCCTGCCTGCCTGCCTGTCTGTCTGTCTGTCTGTCTGTCTGTTGTCTGTCTGTCTGTCTGTCTGTCTGTCTGTCTGTCTGTCTCTTTCCCTCTTCTTTAATTTTTTTTTCCAGAAATGTGTTTGTTATTCTCTTTGTTTCCCGATCTGTTTGTAACTGTATTTTTGTGCGCCTGTCATTCTTTCGATTAGTAATATTTCCAATCTTCTTGTCATTATTTCCCTCCTCTAGTCTTTCTCTCGTGCTTAATTCCGTCGTACCTAATCTACTTTCTTGTTTATAATACTTTATTTTATCTTCCGTCTTAATATCGGTTTGGCGTTAACAGACATACAAAAACATATACAACCAAATGCCCACACAAACAGATTAACAATACGGCAATAAGGACACTGGAAGAACACTTGAGCATCAGTAACTTCGGCTTAGTGTGGTAGCCTGCCTTTATAGAAACATATATGGTGATGATGATGATGATGATGATGATGATGATGATGATGATGATGATGATGATGATGATACTAGTGATAATAATGCATTATAAATTACTTTTGTCACTAACAGAGTTAGTAGTAGTAATAGTAGTAGTAGTAGTAGTAGTAGTTAGTAGTAGTAGTAGTAGTAGTAGTAGTAGTAGTAGTAGTAGTAGTAGTAGTAGTAGTAGTAGTAGTAGTAGTAGTAGTAGTAGTAGTAGTAGTAGTAGTAGTAGTAGTAGTAGTAGTAGTAGTAGTAGTAGTAGTAGTAGTAGTAGTAGTAGTAGTAGTAGTAGACAAAGAAGAA
>OY992876.1:467226377-467461525 GCA_963921405.1 Cepaea hortensis | reverse complement strand
AGACGTATAGTGGATGATGATGATGTTGTTGTTATTGATGATGGTGATGATGACGATGATGATGATGATGATGATGATGATGATGATGATGATGATGATGATGATGATGATGATGATATTCAACAGACATCACCAGTGACCTTAAATTGAAGCACTGGTAGCTCTTCTCTATATAGTTCCACCCATTTCAAACGCCCTGTGCAATCAACACAAGATATAGAATAACCAAATTAGAAAAATGCCCGGCAATTTCCAGCTGCAAAAGCACACCCGCAAAGAACAGTAAACATAATAGCACCATCACGCAACCTCGCCCAAAATAGACAGACCCAATTTGGTTCCTTCTCGGTGGGAGGCGGTAATATGGACCCGATGTGACACTGGGTCAGCGGGGAATGACAGTTGTGTTGGGCACTCTGAGATTCCTGCGTCCCCCTGCCGAGATACTGTCAGGAATGTAACTCTTCTGTAGCGTGCGACTTTTCTCATGCTTGACGTATGACTTTCTCTGAGAGCTATCTGCTATTGTTCAAGTTTATCAGTCAGATAGTTGAAGTTCAGTCAATCAATCAATCAAGCATGTGCCATACCGCATTGATGATCGATTTTAATGCATCTCCGTGAGTCTCCGTGGCAAAGTAGTCAAGCCGTTTGACTCGGGCTCCGAAGGTTGTGGGTTCAATTCCGGGCCGCGTCGTTCGGTTCACGAGTGAAATTTTTCGGAGACTCCCGTAGGTCGTCGCTAGAGCTACGGAGTTAGTGCTTTGTGCGACGCTTTCCGCGCTGCGGAAAGAGACCGAGCCATATGAAATAAAACCGGGTACAATGAAGTCGACCCTGTCGACTTTTAGTTGAATTTTTTTTTTTAATGCATCTCCAATACATGATGTTCCGTCTTCATGTTTTTTTTTTTTTTGGTTAGCTCGCTTTGAGCTCAAACGTTGTCTAATCAGGTGTTACTATTTATAGTGCACTGGACAGATTTTTGCGTGTGAATTAGCTTTCCATATTATCAATGCCCCTCGTCATTAGGCGAATCCACTCCGACTTTAGAGGTATTTGTTTTTTACATCCCCAAGTCAAGGACGAGAAGTCAAATATTAGTCCAGCTGACCGGTGTAGAGGATGAACCAGCTACTACGGCATCAGCACACCGGATATTTAAGATCGAGTGCTCTTATACATACGATCATCCTGAGCTCCATGTTGATGGTCAATTTGATCTTCTTCGAGTGCATCTTATGATGCTGCTCACCAACTTGCAGCATTGCCTTCCTCTTGCACGCTTCCCCTCTACTTGCCCTCTAAAGCATCATTATAAAGGAATATTTTCACGATTTATTGCTGTGGCGACGCTGTAAGAACACACGTGGCTCCCACATGCCGCGTTTAAAACACAGCTGCAGGAAATTTGAAAGCCGACCGGTTTGCCGTGGTTTTCATACAATGGTATTAATACCGAACGTTCAGAAAGCAATGGCAAACTATTGAACGTAAACGTGCAAAGAAATCACAAACAGTCAAAGGTGCTGGGGTTGGTTGTGATCTCCTGTAAAGATATGCAACTATGTGTTTGTTATATCCGCACAGTGGAAGGATTGGAGATTTGCTCGCAATAGACGAGCAATATCTCCTGCGGTATCTCCGGCGGGCCTATTCCCGCTGGTCGCGGGGTCCGCTAAAGTCAGGCGGAGAGTCTGACGATAGTGCACGCTTTACACAGGTCCAGACACTTATGATTGACAGATGTGCGCGTCCTTATGATCCGGGCGAGTACGAGGCCCTCACATGTGGGACTTGGCTGAACGCCTCTAAGCCGGGTCCCTTGGGTTCCAGGGTCTGGCCATCACTCGCCACCTACTCGTAGTGGCGAGGTCTTGGAGGTTTGACGCTGTGCCGCCAGCGTCTGCAGCCTACCTTGTGCCAGACGTATTGGTTACCCATTCCTCTGGAAAACACAAGATTAGGCCGAGAGAGGGAACATGTCGTTTGGGCACCACATGTTTCTCTGAAGCTCTGCCCAGGCATTGTGATGGAATATTGGCCACATTCCAACTCACATACTTTGGTTTGTAAAGACTGCAAAGTGCCCCTCATTTCGTTGCATATCGTCAGATACTTACTGCAGAAATCACACAATATAAACTACGGCAATAAGAAAAATCATTCAAGCTGAAATATACAACACATATTCGCACACAAATCTGAATTATCTACAAAACAGTTAAAATTTTCTGGTCAGGTTATGAGAAGAAATAAATTGGAGAACTTGGTGAAAACTGGCAAGCTCGAGGGAAAGAGCACAAGGTGAAGGCAAAGAAGTAACTAACTGGATAGCTTTGACACGTGGTATGGTCGAGACCAGAACACTGAGCTAATCCACAACTCAAATGAGAGTGCTGAAAGCGTGGTAGATGCGGTTGTTGCACACAGTGACCAACTAGGGTTAGAATTAAATTGTAAGAAGACACAGATTATGGTCGTCACAAGGAAGAAGGAAATACCACAATGTAATATATAAGTAAATGGGAATATTCTTCAACAAGTGAATCGGTACACTTATATCGGAACAGTCATAACATCTGATGGGAGATGCCTTGAAGAGATTAGAACAAGTATCGCCATGGCGAAGGTAGCCTTTTGCAGGATGGGAAACATACTGACCAATAAAAATATGTCAATTGCAACGAGAAAAAAGTGTTGAAGTGCTACATCGAACCTATACTTTTGTATGGATGTGAAGCGTGGACAATGCGCAAACAAGATGAAAAACAACAAATGGCTCTGGAAATATGGTTTATGAGGTAAATGTAAAGAATACCATGGACAGACAGAAAAACCAATAACCAGGTCCTGCAAGAACAAATGAAACCCGTAAACTAATTCAAAAAACTAATCAAAATATTTTGGACACGTTATGAGAAGAAATAAATTGAGAACTTGGTGACATCTGGCACGATAGAGGGGAAAAGAACAAGGAGAAGGCAGTGAAGAAAATACCCGGATGGCTTGGCCACGTTGTATGGTCGAGACAAGAACAAATATTTGATTCACGACTCTGATAATCATGTGAAATGGTGAAACATGATCGCACACGCTTATCGGCACGGCACATGATGATGATGAAAGTGTATGTGTTTCCTGGGGCAACATACGAGCGTGACATTTGGACATTCAACAAAGCAACTGACAATCTTATCTCAGCCTGTGAATATTAATATTACTGAAGCGTAATACAAATTCTATAATTTGATTTCTTACAGCTGCAAAACATATGACATGTTGCCGTAATCAATCCAACAGACGTCAAAAGAAATCATTCCACCTAAACATAGAATAGAAAAAAAGAAAAAAAAAGAAATGAATAACATGAAATTCTGCAGATTATGTATGGAAAAAAAGAAAAGAAAGAAAAGCAAGATAAAGAATGAAGTAATAGAATACATTAAAGAAATAGTAAACATATTCAAAGAGTCTAAAGAAGTCTGGTTGAATCAATAATGTATGATGACTGGTATAAACTATGGACAAGACTCACAATCCGTGGATCAACAAATAAAAACAAAAATAGATAGGAACAAATAAAATACCACTGGATGTTTAAAATCGGGAAATGCTCAATATTAATGGCACTTGATAATATTTTCATTAAATGCACGGAATATCTGGATGAGGATACTGGATATAAATGTTCGAAGCAATGACGAAGGTTCACCAATGCTTGCAGAGAAAGTTGAAGATGCAATAACTAAATCGCACGAAGAAAGGAAAAGCACCTGGTCCAGACAACATTACATTGGAGAATATTGAAGATCTAGGAGATTTTGGAATTGAAATATGTTTAAAAATTTCTAAACGACGTCTACATTAATGGGTGTATTTCTAGGGACCTATTAAAATTCATCTTTCCAGCTCTGCCAAAGTAACTAGGCCTTTACAATGACAAGGGCATCGCACAAAAATATATAATATGTATGGACATTAGTAGAAGAGCTATAGAAGAAAAAACAGATTTGTTTTTATAGTAAAATGTTAGCTGCATATCCTTTACAGGGCGTAGCATTCAATCCCAGCATTTGTTGGCTGTTAGTGATTCCTTGGCAAGTTTACGTTCAGTAGTTTGCCATTTCTTTCTGAACGAGCGGCACCAAAATTATTTCATAAAAGCCAACGCAAAGTGGTCTGTTGCCAAGTCACCCGCAGCTGTGTTTCAAACGCTGGCATGCGGGATTACGAACTGTGTCCGTAACCTCTTCCTCATGGAGCAGTTGTTTCCATTGTACATTGAACATATAATGAGAACGGCAGAAAATGTGCCAGGGGTACTTGCAGGTGGACACAGAATAAATAACTTATGTTGATGACACCGTCTTTTGATAGCAACAAGTCAGAAGGAACATGACAGATGCAGTGGTTGTAGAAAGTGAAATAAATGGGCCTTATCTGGCTTATGCCGGCTTCGTGGCTTAGAGGTTATGACTTTTCTCCGTAACTTCGTATACTCTCGTCGGTAACGTGATGACGGTAAGAATCAGCAGTGGTAACTTACGGGGTATGTGAGCCGGCCGCTCAGAAAGCAATGGCAAACTACTGAGCGTAATCTTGCAAAGAAATCAACATACAGCTGAAATATGCTGGTGTTGACAGCGATGTCCTGTAAAGGATATGAGAAAAAAAAAAAAGCTTCGCTTATAGAAGTTACGATGATATCAAAGAAACAGATCGTGCCTAAATGTATAAATATAAATAATAATATAAATATTAATATAATTAATTGCATATTATTTATTTATTTATTTATTTATTTATTCATTCATTTATTTATTTTTATTAATTACAATATTAAATATTCTTGTTGTGGGACAATTGCAAACATGCAAATATATAGACATATTAGATGGAAGATGCATCACCGAGATAAAGAACAGAATAGGACAACCATGCACCGCATTCTATCAAATGAAGAACTGTTTATGCAATAAGTCCTTGCCAACGGAAGTTACAAACATAATTCGTGTATGTTACATTGAACCAGTTTTCACATACAGCTGCGAAACTTGGAAAATTAGTAAACAAGCGGGGTAAAATCTTAGAAGCCCCGAAGATGTGGTTTTATAGAAAATTGATGAAAATTTCTTGGACAGCCAAAGTTAGTAATCTGGACATATTGAAGGAGGATAAGTCGCAAAGACAACTTATCACACACTTCAGAAAGGGGCAGTCATAATTTGTTGGCCACTGTATGCGAAGACAAAATCGGGGATAACCGGTAAGATTAATGGAAATAGAGACTGAACAAGACAGCGAGACAAAATTCTGGACATTCTTATCATGACACAGAAGGGAGTAGGCACATCGATTTACCCATGACAGGAGTGGCAAGTAAAGGACAGTGACACGGGAAGGGAGTAAACACATCGATGTATCCATGTCATAGGAGATCGTAATTTGTGGATAAGCATGATCGCTTACGCCTGGCCCCAAGGGACTTGATGATTACAAATTCATTTGAGAGAGAGAGAGAGAGAGAGAGAGAGAGAGAGAGAGAGAGAGAGAGAGAGAGAGAGAGAGAGAGAGAGAGATTTATACAACATAAACACAACATATTTACGATGATTGATTCAGACACATAACTTTTAGGAGAATCAAATATTTCTCCGCAGCTTCCACATAATTCCTGACTAGTGTGCTAATTGTCTATGATTCGCTTCCAACATCATGATGAGCTCCAAACGCCCTAGAGGTTTCTTTTACTCTCATCGATTGACACAGCTATATTCTTCAGTTTTCGAAATATAATAATGATTATGAGTCAGTTTTCTTCTATGTTCATTTCTTGTAGAATGTCAATATTTTGCTGTAACAGAGTAACTCATATGAGGACGTAATACTGGCGGGAGCAAAACACCGGGGAAGACGTTTGTTCTCAATTTCTTGTGCACGAGAACGCAACACAAGGTAAATACGTAGGGAATAGGGGGTTATGAGTTGTTTGTTGACAAGGGCAGTTTTCAACTGGTTTTCCACCGGGATGGACGCAAGTTTTAGTTAGGTCTCCACCGAGAATGGATATGATGAAGATTCGAGGAATATAATGCTCCATATCAGGAAAAACAGATTATAGAAATAACCAAGTAATTTAATTATTATCACTGGAGAATCTAGTTGGATTATAGTGAATATGTGACATTGTGAATTTCCATTTAAGCTCATGCAGTTCTAGATGCGCATTAAAACAATTGATAATAAGCGAAGGTGACGTGCAATTTGTTTAGTGTGAACTGATTCATCTGTCAAATGCACAGGACCCTTACCAGCTATATGACACCACGTGAAGATGTTACTCAGGAAGTGTAAAATTCCACAGCTATAAGATTACGGACGCGATTCCATAGAGTGGATGGCTGCTAGTGCTGAAGGTCAACCGTAGAGGGTGAAGCATGTATCTATGATGAGGGATGTCCACTGGAGAAGATAATCCCCGCACTGATTATAAGCTAATTTTCTTTGTTTTATCGTCTTTAGTAGCCAACCGTCATCAATATTCATTGCTTGTTGTATCGATGCATTTGTTCTTTTCTGTGTCTAAGATATTCTTAGAACCCGTATAAAATATCTATATTCAAAGGCATTTATGCGCTGTTCAGCGTGTGTAGTAACTGTCCAGGTCTCATGTTGCAATGGGAAAGATGCATGCTTTTAAAAATTCTAATTTTTGTAGGTCTGTCTGTCCCACTCCACAATTCATTCAGTTGTTTTAATATTTGAAGAGCAATAGATATTCATACTTTAATTTCTTTCATTGTGTCACCATTGTTTGTAATTAATGACCCAAGATATTCAAAATTGTCCCCTACCTCCAGTTTTCCTCATTAACATATATTTATTTCTTCATATTAGTTTTATTTGTATGCATTATCTTTGCTTTTGCTATATTAAGATATAAGTTGTGATTTTCAATATTCTTTTGGTTTAAGGTTATTAGTGTTTTTTTTTCTATACCATTCTGTGATGTGGATAGTAATACTGTATCACCAGTATATCGAATCTCTCATATTTCATGACCACCGATATTTAGGGCATCACATTGCTCCTTGCTTATATCACCTCTTACACTTCTCATTATATTTTCGGCGTACATGTTAAACAAATCGGGTGACAGCACACAGCTCTATCGGACTCCTTGCTTGATGTCAAACCTGTCTGATGTCTCGCCATCTATTCTAACCGCTGCTTGTTGGTCTAGATCAGGAGTGTCAAACTCAATAGCTCAGTGGACCAAAACTCAAATCACACGTAACGTTACGGGCCGAACAGGATAAACATTCAATAAGCTGAAAATTAAACATTATTTTTTAAACATTAATATAAATTAAAACAGAAAAAAAAAGAGCTGTGCAGTGTCAGTCGTGTTATTACTTTTATCGGCAGTAAGGGAGAATGCAACAGAATCTTTGCTTTTTTTTTTTTTATCAGCCGTGTTTTCACATTAGTGGATATCTCACAAACCAGGTCAAAAACAGTATTTCTGCTAAGGCTTACCTTTGCAAACATCTGCTTTTTGTCTGAACACAAGACGTCACACACTTTCATCATGCAGCGCTTCAGAAACTCTGCTTCTTTAAATGGTCGGTCTGATTTTCCGATCTCCTCCGCCACAATAAAAGTTGCTTTCACAGCAGCTTCAGTTTGTGAGTTTGCTTTGGTGAAAAACATCTGCTGTGGTGTTAGATGCCTCTTCAATTCTTCTACCTTCTGCTCTGCATTCAGGCTGTTAAACATGTCTTGATGTTTAGTCTCGTAGTGCCGTCTCAGATTATATTCTTTGATCACAGCCACATTATCTCCAAAAATTAGACACACAGGTTTACCGCCAATATTAGTAAACATATATTCCACCTCCTAGCGGCTTTGAAATGCTCTGTTTTCAGAATTAACTTTTCTCTTGGTCATATTAAAGGCTAGCTTTGATTTAAAAAAAAAAAAAAAAAAGATGTGCATCTACCGACAGACGCTTGATTGATATCAGGTTAGCCTTAGCGGGAAAAGTGATGTAATATCCAGGCACTACACTGCTTTCATTTCTTATGCGCCAATCCAAAACGAGCGACTGATCGTTGCTAGGTCACTATAACGACGAACATCCACTCACTACATAACTTTTATTTTCGCTTAATATGGTCGAAGCGAGAACACTGTCAGGTTGCTTATCATTCAGCAAGGCTGCTAATTAGGGAATGTTATTTGCACTTTATATCGTGGCTATTAAGAAATATTTTTGCCTAAAATTCTCTCTCGGGCAGAATATATTTGTACGTCGGTTTCAGACCTCTCGGGCCTGATATGATTGTACGCCGGGCCTGATGTGGCCGCGGACCTTGAGTTTGACACATGTGATCTAGATAGAGCATCTCTATGAGTTGTACTACACGTGATGGAAAGCCCTTTTCCTCATGATTTCCCAAAGTTTCTGACACACTCAAATGCCTTCGAATAATCCAAAAAACATAATAATATGTTTGCATTATATTCTCTACACGTCTCTATTATTAAACGCATGTTGAGTATGTGATCTCTTGTTCCTCTTCCTTGTCTAAATCCAGCTTTAACCACGTTAATCTCTTCTTCAATTTTCTTACGAAGTCTTCCCATTATGCTTTTTTAGTAGAATTTTATTTGGATGACTGATCAGGGCAACTGTTCTATAGTTCGTGCATAATTACAAAACAGACAGCGAAAGAGAGAGACATGGACAGAGACAGTAAGATAATGAGAGATAAACAGACAGAAAGTAACACAGAAATGAGACAAGGAGATATGAGAAAAGAAAAAAAAACCACTGGGAGATACAGATAGAGCAAGACAGATAGATAGTCAAGATAAGATAGGTAGAGAGATGTAGAGAGATCGAGAAAGTCAGCTTGATAATCAAGGAAGATTAGACAAATAGAGGCAAGCCGAGATGCAGAAGGGGAGATGAAGAAGGGGAGATGAACGAACGAACGAACGAAGATTAGACAAATAGAGGCAAGCCGAGATGCAGAAGGGGAGATGAAGAAGGGGAGATGAACGAACGAACGAACGAAGATTAGTCAAATAGAGGCAAGCCGAGATGCAGAAGGGGAGATGAAGAAGGGGAGATGAACGAACGAACGAACGAGAATCTGTATTTTCAAAGGGTTAAGAATTGGGCACGCAGGCCCATCTGACATTCTGCCCTTCTTCTCTGTTTCCTCTCATACGTTCTTTCATTCAACATCTCTTATGAAGCAATTCTTTAACAACAAAAGAACAATAAACATTAAAACGCATGAAAAATAATCCATAATACATAACTCGTTGAGAGATGGAGAGCGGGAGATGGTGCGAGGGGGAGACAGTGAGAGAGAGAGGGAGAGAGAGAGAGAGAGAGAGAGAGAGAGAGAGAGAGAGAGAGAGAGAGAGACATAGAAAAAGAGAGACATGAACGAAAACATAAAGATGGAAAGATAATAATAGATAAACATACAGAGAGATGGAAAATGTGTGACAGAGAAAAAGGGACACGGAGATATGGAGAGAGATAATGACAGGAGGAGGTATAGATAGAGAAAGATGCATTTGGTGAAAAGTAATATGTGTAGAAGGAATCAGAGAAATTAAAACGTCCGATAAGTGGTCACATAAAAATAGACAAATAGAGACAAGGTGAGATGGACTGAAGGAGAGAGAGAGAGAGAGAGAGAGAGAGAGAGAGAGAGAGAGAGAGAGAGAGAGAGAGAGAGAGAGAGGTAGAGAGAGAGAGAGGATGGATAGAACAGAGAGAGAAAGAAAGAGAGCGACATGGGTGGAGACAGATGGAAAGTTAGAAAGACTCAGATAAACAGGCAAAGAGATGGAGAGTGATTAAGAAAGTTAGTCAAAGAGCGAGATCTTGACAGAGAAAATTACAGGGAAGTAGATAAACAAAGACACACAGATGGTCGCAGTAAGATGGATAGAGAGTCAAAGAAATGTAGTCGCAGAGACGGTTCGAGAAAATTTGGCAGACAGACAAGGCAAGGTGAACAGAATGGGAGACTGAGAGAGAGAGAGAGAGAGAGAGAGAGAGGGAGAGAGAGAGAGAAGAGAAGAGAAGAGAAGAGAAGAGAAGAGAAGAGAAGAGAAGAGAAGAGAAGAGAAGAGAACGAAGGGCATGAAAAGCTAAGGTCAATGACCCCATCAGCAACTCCCACGCCCTGGTGTCCTAGTAAATTAGACTGCCAGATCTCCGGAAGCGGCAACAATGACAGATTACCCGCAAACAGGGAGGCAATCCACCTAAGTATCCCATGACTCAAATCCGCTAGGAAATCCACATTTATAGATCCGTGTGCATATCACCACAGGAATCTTCCGGATGTAATGTTGGACCCGTGTTGCTGTTGTATATTCGAATTTGTAAACTTCACACGGGTTGCCTGTTCGACCCAGCTTAAAATGGGTACCAAGAAATGTTTTCGGAAGTAAACGTGGCATGGTACTGACCACAACAACCACGTGCTAGTTCATCTCATTTCATCTTGTTCCTCTTGCACAGTATGAAGTTTTAATGACTGTGCAATCTTTTGAAAATATTGCCATTCCAAGTTTTGTATTCGCTCTCTGTGGAGTTAATGCAATATTGTAAGTAAATACAAAACTTGGAACGGCAATATTTTCAAAAACTGCACAGTCATTAACAATACACTCTATACCTTGCGGTGTCGGTTAAAGCATAAACAGCGGGAGAGTGCCCGTTTATGGGCTTCATGTATCGAGATTCCCATGGACTCTGCTATTTCCCCTGTCCGTCGCTTACATTGTCGGCCTCTTTTCTGCTTCCATTTGGTCTGTACATCATTGTTTGATGTGGTATACTGTTAGTTGGTAATGTAAACTGGTATATGAAATACGGGTTCAACACCTCAAGCCCAATGCGCTTTAGGGCGCTTAAAATGGTCATTTACTTACTTTACTTTACAGTATTTAGGTGACCGAACGCCACATAAGACATTATGCGCTCAGTGGTCATACTGTCACCTAAAGGGAGGGGGGGGGGGGTGTAACAAGCTAGGTGGAGGGTCCCAAATAACTATGTCCCAATGTTTAAATAATCTTCTTTCGCTCTGGCTGGGATAGGTCTTTGCTTGCCAACCCTCCTCCGTTCCCTGGACTCACTGTCACTCTCTCTTTCGACCTCGGGACCTATTCCCTAAGGTGTCTTTCTGGCTGACGCATAAATAACATGGCGATCGTCAGAATAACTTGAAAGTAATTTTATTAACCTAATAAAGAACAGCACAGGAAAACATTAAGGCAGATAAAACAGATAGTTCTAAACAGACACAACAAGGATAAAGTTCAGGCACATAGCCTCATGGCTTTTCCTCATAGACCGAAGAGTACTACCAAGTCCCGTCAGCCGACATCTGCCTCACCGATTAGGTCCTTCGGTAGTATCCTCCTTCCCGTTCGGTTGTAGGAACAACAGGCCGCTGTAGAATCAAGCTTCCAAGTTTCCATGGACCACAGATGGGGCTGGTTATCAACCAAGATAAGACAGAATATATGGTAATTTCAAGAGACGGAATGGCTAGAAACTCTGGCCACATACAAATAGATAATATGACCATTAAAAGAACGGAAACATACAAATACCTGGGTACGATCTTCAACTGCTCCAACATCATAAGGGAAGAAATACAAACTAGAATCAACTCTGGAAATAAGATATACTATGCACTACAACATCTACTAAAATCAAAGGCGCTATCTCGTAACACCAAAATCACAATATACAAAACACTGATCAGACCAGTTGTGCTGTATGGCTCTGAAACCTGGAGTACAACGAAAGGAGACGAAGCCTTGTTACAAACCTTTGAGAACAAAATTTTAAGACGCATCTTTGGACCCATTAGGGATACACAAAGTGGAGAGTGGAAAAGAAGAAGTAACAAAGACATTTATGATCTGTTTAAGTCCCCGCTAATCACTGGTATCATGAAGGCTAATAGACTACAATGGCTGGGGCATATAGAAAGAATGGAAGATAATAGGGAAACAAAACTCGCTTACACTCAGGAAATAAATGACCGTAGACCCCGAGGTAGACCAAGAAGGCGGTGGAGAGATAATACATGTACAGACCTACAAGCACTTGGAATCAACGACTGGCAAGAGAAGGTCCACCAGAGAGACGAATGGAGACGGATTGTATTTGCAGCAAAGAACCTCAATGGCTCGGAACGCTGAAGAAGAAGAAGAAGACAGTCTATAGTAATCAAATGTTCTAGGGAAGTGCCATGGAATCACTTGGCATAATGTCGGGTAGGAAATAATATCATGGAGAACAGTTCTTATATAATAATGGGTGTGTCTGAGTGATTGGCGGGGTCCAGCCAATAATACAAAAGGACTCGATCCTAGCGTATCGAGATGACTGGTGATGTGTCAGTACAGCTGATGGTCATTCGTTCAAGGTCAGCAGTGGCTTTATCTCGTAGAGATCATACCCTTAGACCTGGCATGGCCCAAAACTTGACATGGCATCGTCTTAAACATACTTTCTGCGTAGAGCCCTGTCGAGACCTTCAGCTCTGTTCATACTTCCAAAAGAAGGACCCTGGAAAGGACAAACATTTGTGAGAGTCTCCAGCCTAAACTTCTGGTACAGCCGACATGGAGACTCCTAATGATCTCAGCACATCAGTCGCCATAACAAAATATATACATAATAATACTAATCAAGAGCCCTGATTGAATTGGCCTGACCTGACAAGAGGTCCTGGATTGGCGGCGTCTTTCCTAGACTAGGCCTTCAGCTTGACGAGGTCCTGTCGTTTGACCCTAGGAACTTTTTGCATATAAGACTCACTCTCCACACTCATACCAAGCCTTTATTATTATTGGGCACATTCATTTCCATGCTTCCCTCTCACTTGCAAACCCTGCCTTTCTCACGACAAAGCTCTTGTGGTGTTGTGTGGGTACATTTCTGTATGTAAAGAAGTGTCGTTCCCTATTCCCAGCAAGAATAAGAAAGAAGATACCACCCCCTCCGGCCGCCGCTCTCGACTGAGCTGTCGCCCCAATGCACCGGCATTGCCCTGCACAAGCCATAGGTGTAGATGAGCCCTGTCTCTTTCCAGTGCTATAAAGAGCTCTCTTTATTCTCTGGCTTCATCCCGAAGACTAGCAATCATTCGATCCAATGGCTACCCTATCGGCCAAAAGACAAAAGCGATAGCCCATTGTAAACCCCCTTCCGCATCAAGAAGACAGAATATAGATGGTGGGAATTCATCCCCACGGAGCGCTACCCCCCCCCCCCCCCCCTTTCCGGCATACTGTATATAGGTTGTGTTTATATTTAAACTAAAGATGACACTAGGCAGAGTTCAGGCTGTATGAAGAAAGATAACACCTTCCCATCTGCCGCCAAGAACAAGCGAAATCATCCAGGGAGAGATATTGCTCAGATTCGTTCCCAGGCGATGTCAAGAACAGAACGCCTAACTAGATTGGCCAACGGCCAACCCACTCACAATATGGGCATGACCGGCTTTTCGCCAGTTGAGACAGCAGAGATTTATAGGCCAAGTTTTGGCTGGACTAAAGAAAACCCAAGTTTACCTTTTCATTCCTCCAGTAGGAGACGGCACTTGACTTGTAAAAATTCTTTAAAACTTCAATACATTGTGCCGACAACAACCGATAAGGTTTTCAATGTACCTTCATGGCCCAAGAAATTATACTAGTACATATTTGGTGCAAGGCGCGCCATCGGGTTTTCCCCAAGACACGCCAGACTTCCAATCATTCTATTAAGAAGATCGGGTTGTAGAGGTAACCCAGAGAATTATCCTTCAGGGGAATTGATCGGACAAGAGAACTGAGATTTCCCGAAAGCCATTTCCCCCTGTTTTCCCAAAATCAAAGAATGCATGAGGACATGGGCCACTGGCGTTTCGCTACAGGGGGGGGGGGGGAGGCTGAGTGGTCTTGAGGTATGGTGTCCTCCTCGAGTGCTGCGGGTCCAAGTATTATTCGGTGAGGGCCGAGATTTTGTCACGTGGACCTCTAGTAGCAGAATTTCCCCTGGTCTCCGGGTAGTGAGATCGGACGCCCGTGTGTATTGTTGCGCACGTAAAAAATCCCTTGGCAGTTGGAAATCGAAAAACAGTAGGCTAACGGCACTACCCTGGCAAAATTTCGAGTTAAAAATCTACCCAAAGTATTTCAGGATCATCGCCGGTGCTACGGAGTTCGTGCACTGAGCTGAGTTTCTGCAAACTCAGGTTTGAGTTATGAGGAGAACGGAGCACTTATGGGTTACACCCGTGTGCCGTGATGTTGATCCGCCGACTAAACTAAACTAATCTAAACTAAGCTAAACTAAACTAAACTAAACTAAACTAAACTAAACTGTCACCTTTCCTTTCTAAACTCATTTCATTTTTTTCGCATATCCTGTTACAGGGCATCGCTGTCAACACCAGCATTTTACCGCTGCTGTTGATTTCTTGGCAAGATTACGCTCAGTAGTTTGCCATTGCTTTCTGAGCGACCGGCTCACATTTCATGTAAGTAACGGGCGCGGGTCACGTGGATAAACAGGATTACGGAGAAAGTCACTAACGCCTAGGCCAGGGAGCCCGGTAAACTCATTCCTAGTACCACATTTTATGAGAATGGTACTATTCCATGACTATTCTTCTTCTTCTTTTTCTTCTTCTTCTTCTTCTTCTTCTTCTTCTTCTTCTTCTTCTTCTTCTTCTTCTTCTTCTTCTTCTTCTTCTTCTTCTTCTTCTTCTTCTTCTTCTTCTTCTTATTTCATCCGTTATTCCCCCATTGGTACACAGCCTCTCAACAAATTCACTCCAAGCCTTGCTATCCTTAACTATCCCATGCAGGTCTTTCCTTGTCGTCCCCGTTTTATTCATCCCTGTTTCCGCTTCTCTTCTCCGTGGGTTTAAGGTCTTTCTCTGTTTCTTTCACACTGAGGATTCCAGCCAAAGGTCTCAGGGCTATAGTGATTAATAGAATCTTACGATACAGCTAGACAGGGGATAGAATACAAGAGGTCGAATCCTAGTTAGATTATTGTGTGTGTGTGTGTGTGTGTGTGTGTGTGTGTGTGTTCCCCCCCCCCCAGGACATAGTGTTCACTAGCTTGTGCGTAATATGTGTGTGTGTATGTGTGTGTGTGTGTGTGTGTGTGTGTGTGTGTGTGTGTGTGTGAGAGAGAGTTGTTATTCGTTGTTTTTCATGTGTTTTGGGTAATTTGATTACATATCAATAACTGTGACCCCCATTACCGTGACAGACCTGGAAGATAATTATATTGACGACGATGATCATCATGATGTCTACGATGGCGAAGATAGTGGCGATGATTTCGATGATGATGGCAATAATGTTGACAATAATGATGATCAGAGTGATGATGAGATGGTAGAGAATGATGCGTAGATAATGACGATGACTAAGATGATGTTGTTGTTATTGTTGTTGTTGATAATGATGATGATGTTGATGATGATGATGATGATGATGATGATGATGATGATGATGATGATGATGATGATGATGATGATGATGATGATGATGATGATGATGATGATGATGATGATGACGATGGTAATTATGATATTTGACAATTTAGACTTCCGGTGGCCAATACGGCGGACAGGTATTTGAACCGTTAAGGCCTCTGGAGTGTTTAAGCTTGTGACTACGATTTGAATTCGTATTTTCCTCATATCGGACTGGTAAGGCATGGTTCCGTCGCCCTGCTACCGAGTAAGTGCGTGGCGCGACACTGTGAACTGTGAATTTCGTGTGGAATGCTTTTACATACGTCCGCGGTTGTTCGTAGCGTGAACTGCATGTTCGGAACTATGGCGGCCGGCTGTTGCTGGATTGACTGGTTTTCCTTTTCTGTTCATGAGTGCATTTTTCAGGAGACTCTTGAAAGTCGTCATTGGCGCTAAGGAGTCCGTAATTTGTGCGGCTCTTTCGGTAAGTTTACCTGCGGAAAGAGACCGAGCCATGTGGGATAAAACCCGGGGCAATTTAAATCTTTCTGGTGACTGCCGATTCCAACGACGACGAACTGTATTTTTCGTGGAGGATTTTTGTGTTGGCATTCTGGCGGCGGCATTATGCACGGTGTACCTGTGCGAGTTGCTGGTTTGCCGAGACTCTTGTCTTTTCCACTTTTCACATTGGGCTTTGAAGAGCATTTTTTGTGATATTCACAGGCACAAGAACGGGGCATAATGGGCACGACTCGTTTCCGTGAAGCTGGAACCGCGACTAACTAACTAACTAACTAACTAACTAACTAACTAACTAACTAACTAACTAACTAACTAACTAACTAACTAACTAACTAACTATAACAGAGTCTCTCTTATAAGGGATATAGATGGGTGTGGAAGGGAAAGGGTCTAGAAATCAGCAATGCACGGGTGAGCACCCCCCGCTGGGAGGTAACTAGGGAATGTCACGCTGTGACGTGAGGGTAGAGGATAAGTTAGTTACTTACCATAGCTCGAGCCGACAAGTCGTATGGTTAACATCTGGTCTCTGATTGTTAACATCCACTAATTGAGAAAATAAACGAAGAACTCACAACTACTACTATGACTTCGAGTTACTCCATTCATACCACCATACATTCGCCACCAGCCCTGTTATATAACTAACTAATTAACTAACTAACTAACTAACTAACTAACTAACTAACTAACTAACTAACTAACAACTAACTGACTGAATGACTGACTGGCTGACTGACTAACCAGCCAACTAACTAACTAACTAACTAACTAACTAACTATCTAACTAACTAACTAACTAACCAACTAACCAACTAACTAACTAACTAACTAACTACTGATGATATTGTTGCTGATGCTACCGATGGCGATGATGCTGATAATGATGAAGATGATAATCTAGGTAGGTATTTATCTATAATAAAAGAGCCCAGACATTAACTAAGTGTAACTCATCCACGGCCGTGAAGCCAGTGAACCAGCTTTAGCATGCATATACTGCCCACCGGCTCTGTGGGGGAATATGCATGCAAATAACAGTATCTCCCCATCTAAAGCAGCATTTCACAAGATGAAGTATATTCTATGCAGTATATCTATATATCTATATCTATATCTATATCTATATCTATATCTATAGCTATATCTCTATTTATATCTATATCTATATCTATATCTATATCTATATTTACATCTATATCTATGCCTATATCTCTATTTATATCTATATCTATATCTATATCTATATCTATATCTATATCTATATCTATGTCTATATCAATATCTATATCTACATCTATGTCTATGTCTATATCTATATTTATATCTATATCTATATCTATATCTATGTCTATATCTATAATTATATCTATATCTACATCTATATCGGATTCCAATTTTTAAACTGATCCGGGATACCAGGTCGAACCATACTAAAATGGGTACCCGGAAATGTCTGGAGAAATTAAGAATGCCGGCGTGAGACTGACCACTCCAAGCCCCGAGTGTCGGTTGGTATATAACATTCTGGGCCAATACCATTTGTCCAATGCGCCTTAAGATGTGTAAAGGGCAAGGGGGTGGTCCTTTATTTATTTTACTTTTTTTTTTTAAAAGTCTTAAAAGTCGAGAAGATCGACTTCATTGCCCCGTATTTCCGCAGGGCCGCCCGCTGAAAGTGTTGCACAAAGCACGAACTCCGTAGCTCCAGCGACGATCCCCAGGAGTCTCCAAGAAAAATGCATTCGTGAACCGAAAGACGTAGCCCGGATTCGAACCCACAACCTTCGGAGAGCAAGGCAGATGGATTGACTACTTCGCCACGGAGACTCCTTACTTTACAGTATTGTAGTTGACCGAACTCCGCAAGTGGGGCCATACAACCGCCTTTCTTTTCTAAACTCATTCCAAGTTCCACATTTCACGAGACTAGTACTATACCAGGACTTCTTCTTCTGGCACTCTTTATTCCTTCATTGGGACATAGGCCCTCAAACAACTCGATTCAATCCCTCCTTTCCTTAGCTACCCAATCCAGGATATGTCCTCACTATACAATTCATGCTTATTTCTACAACTCTTCTCGGTGTTTTATGTCTTCCTCTGCTTCTTTTACCCTGTGGATTCATGCCAATGGCCCCATACTATATTGGGAAATAAAATATCACGATACAACTAGATCGTAGGTGCAATGAAAGAGGTCGAATCCTAGTTGGATGAGCTGTTTTTGTAAGGGACATGGTGTGCATCAGCATGTGTGTGTGTGTGTGTGTGTGTGTGTGTGTGTGTGTGCGCGTGCGCGCGCGCTTGCGCACACGCTCGCGTATTTTGTAAAAATGTGTTAATAGGTAACTTGACAACGTATCGATATTTGTAAAATTCACCCAATAGCAGCACTGGAAGATGACGGGGAGGACTGGGAGGACAACGACACCGACGACGAAGGTATTAAAGTGGATGATGATCATGATTATACTTGTGATGGTGACGCTGATAGTGCTGATGATGACAGTGATGATTACAATTATAATGATATTAGCAGTGATCGTGATGGTGATGCTGATGATGATATGATGAAGATGATGATAGTGTTGGCGACGATGATGATGATACTATGATGATGATAATATGATGACGATGATGATGATGACGGTCATCATTATCATCAGCATCATCATCATCATCATCATCATCATCATGATCCTGCTAATGTAGAACACAGTTAACAATATGTTCATGGATAAACTTGAGTTCTAACGCCATCGGCATGACACGTGATTATGAAAGACGTTAATAAAAAATCTTTAAAAAGGATAGGATTGTACCGCAGAAACGTTATTTAACGGACATTTTGTGCAGTGTAATCTAAAACTATCTTTTAAGCAGATAAGAATAAACGTTTTGCAGTAATAGATCCACCGCCCACGCAATGCCAGGCCAGGTGAGGAAATAGCCAATGATGATCGAGCTTTTGGGTGATTTAATACGTTCGCGCGCTGGCGTGCCAGTGCGAAATATTAATGACGTCACCTTTATGTCCTCTGTGGCTGTCTTCTTTACTTCTTTTCATTATTCTTAAACACTCTTCGTTTTTTCCTCCTACTCTTTTATCTACTTTATAGTTTATCTAAAATTTAGTTTACGTGAGAGTTGTCGCAGAACTGTTTCGGATATTTTAGTTTTTCTGTGAGCGTAGTGGTAAGAAATAAATAAGTGTTATTTTGAAGATAAGGGTTCTCCGTTATTATCTGTTAGTTCTGGATTGTATTCATATCTCTTCAGCGGCCCAGGCGAGTTGTAAACACAAAGGTAAGTATGCATGGTATTCGTGTATACTTATTTTATTATTGTCTTCTTCTTCTTCTTCTTCTTCTTCTTCTTCTTCTTCTTCTTCTTCTTCTTCTTCTTCTTCTTCTTCTTCTTCTTCTTCTTCTTCTTCTTCTTCTTCTTCTTCTTCTACAAATCCTCTCTTCCTCTTCTTCTTCCTCTTTCTTCTCAGCCTCCTCCTTCCTCTTCTTCTTCCTTCTCCTTTTCTTGTTCTGTTTTACTTCGTCTTCGTCTTTTTTTCTTTTCTGAGTATTATTAGTAAAATTATTATGTCTTCGTCCTCCACATCTTCTTCTTCTTCCTCTTCTTCTTATTAGTAGTATTATTAATCGTCGTCTACTTCTTCCTCTTCTTCTTCTTCCTCTACTTCCTCCACCAACTGCTGCTGCTTCAATTCCCTTTCCCACCCGACACATCTGCTCTTCTTCAATATCTTTCATCTTAAATCTCTTGTATTTCTTCTCACGATTCTCTTCACAACACTCACTCGTTTTCTTGCCTCAGTAGATCTATTAGACGCCAAGACGCCGTTTGTTTTCATCTCTGGTAATGCAATTTTGGTTCTCACACTAGTAATCAGCACGCTTTCATCCACTCCCACGCTTGATAAAATGGCAGAGTTGAACATAAATTTAAATCCTCATGTTCAAGTATCAAAGACGTCCTCTATAATTTACACCTATTTGTGAACTATCATTACATGCAATGAAGTGGCCATACGTGTGTGTCATAAAACAGGTGTGTTGTGTCTCTTATTTTGAATAACGAAGACACAAACAAAAGATTGCACGATTCATTGTTTGGCACATTTCGCTGCATCTCATCAGGTACGTACTGCAGAAATCACACAACATAAAATAAAGTAATTAGATACATCCTTCAAGCTGAAATATACACATATTGGCACAGTAATTGCAATTGTCTACCACGGTGATTTTAAACTGACTATCATTTTTATTTGCACAAAGCTGGCCTATGCAGGTTAATCATGATGGCTTCTGCGATCTTTAACAAGCGACTGATTTGTGTGTTAAACAACACGGGACACGCATTGTCTCTATCAATCACACAGCCACCATTGTGGTTGATTACGAAGCACAGATATTTAAAGTACGCGATAATTTCTCTCTAAATTATTATATATAGAATATGTGAATGGCCGGTTTCCGAAATGTGCCTTCCAATCCATGACGTAGGAGGTTTGTGGTGTGTCGGTTTGGCCAGGTTCCTATCATTGTTGTGTATCATCTGGTCAATCCAATTGGGTATGTGTTCAATAACTCTGTTGTTTAACTGCCTCTCTGATCTGCCGATGTAGGTAGACTGGCACCTGCATGTAAATTGGTAAATGCAATCATTGATCTTATTGCTTGTGATTCCTTTGCAAAACTGAATTGTAACTCTTAATTTGATGCCTTAGTGTTGAGGTGGTCTGTGTCCCGAAAAGCGCTTGCATCTATCGGAGCCTACAGGACACACTTGGGCAAGGTTGAGTACCTGGTTAGTTCCCTAACTAGATTAAGGTGAAACCATGTAAGTAGGTGGTGGATTGAGCTGGACAGTAGCCGACAGATAGTTGTAGGTTATAGTCTCAAGTTTCACGACTGTAGACAGACGATATCTTTATAGAGACAACGATTGTAGTACAGACCATTAAGGGGTTTGTGCATAGAGACAATAGTTGTGACAGAGCAGTAAATCTGTTTAAAGAGAACGCTTGTAGTCACGGAGCTGCATGGGATCTATTTATAGACACAATGGTTGTGGTCACGGACCAGTATGGGATCTGTTTATAGAGACAATAGTTGTGGTTACGGACCAGTATGGGATCTATGTATAGAGACAACAGCTGTTGTCACAGAGCAGTATGAGATCTGTTTATACAGACAACGGTTGTGGTCAAAGACCAGTAAAGGGTCTATATATAGAGACAACGGTTGTGTTCACCGAACCGTATGGTCATGATCAAAACGAAAAGCATTAGCAGGCTACCTTTCTTACAGGAGCCTAGGCAATCACGATTCATCAAAATGGTCGTGAAAGACATTTAACCTGTTAAAATAAATTGGAAACAAGAAACTGACATAAAACGTTGAGTTCAGTTGAGAAAAGAAAGTCAAGAAAAGACATTCAGCCTTCAGCACTCAGAACATTCCCATACGTGCCCTGTCCTCATCTGCAACAGCCAGCGAAGAGTTCCAGTACTAATTGTACCAGTAGCAGTTTGATTATGTCCGTCTAGCTTTCCTAGGAGCTGACATACAGATTGATAATACAGTAGGTCAATATCTACTTGTCAAGAGAGGTCTACGACAAGGATGAGTAATGTATCCATAATTTTTTTTTCAAAATATGCTGTATGTCATTTAAAGGATGTCGCAGTCAACTCCGGTATTTATTGGCCTAATGTGGTTTTCAAGGCAATTGTACTTTCAGTAGTTTGTCATTGCTTTGTGAAAATCAGCGCAAAGCGACCTACACCCAAACCGGAAATCGGTTGGGGAACACTTTGTGGCCACTAAGACAATTCATAAATAAACTCATATAATATTTTTAAGGCTCATAGAAGAGAGAAGAAGGAATTAGAGACTAGAGGACGCACTTGACAACATAAAAATTGAAAGCTTTAGTTACCGACCGGGATTCGAACCTCCAAATGACGATGGCGCCTATATGCGTCGTAGTATACATGTTCCTGCTGCGAGGCGCCTTCGTCATTTGGAGGCGACAGGTTCGAATCCCGGTCGGTAACTATAGCTTCCAATTGTTATGTTGTCTAGTTCGTCCTATTTCCTTCTTCTCACTTCTATGAGCGCCTAAGGCTGACATGGAAACCGGTGTGTCGGAATTGTGAATCTCCGTTAATAACCCCCAAGCCATAGTTACCTAGCTTGCTTATCCTCTACAGGACATAGCAGTCAACTCCAGAATGTTTTGGCCGTTTTTGATCTCTTGGCAAGTTTACGTTTGCCATTACTGTCTGAACGACCGGCACTCATAACATTTTCATAAAACACCAAAGCAAGGCGGTCTGCTGCCAAAACGCCTGCAGCTGTGTTTTGAGCTGGGTATGCGGGATTACGCTCTGCGTCCGTAACCCCAAGCCATAGACGCTGACATCTTCCCTAGTAGTCGGTGACAATACTGTGAGAAATGTATATGAGATTGATCGCCAACGGAGCACATAACTTCATATAATGCCACATGTGCAGATGATACAGTACTGATTGCAGACAACAAGCAATGATGTATAAACCAAATGGAAGCAGAGGAAGAGGCCGACCACGTAAACAATGGACAGAGGGAATAGCAGAGTCCATGGGAATATCGATACATGAAGCCCATAAACGGGTACTCTCCCACTGAAAAGTACAAGAGGAACAAGATGAGATGAGATAAGATAAGATGAGATGAGATGAGATGAACAGGATCCGCAAGATTTAGTAGATGCGGTTATTGTACACAGTGAGCGACCAAGGTAGGACTAAATTGTAAGAAAAAATAGATTATGGTTGTCTCCACAAAGAAAGAAATGCCACAGAGGAACAACCATGAAAATGGAAAAATTCTCAAACAAATGAATACAACTATCTAGGAGCAGTTATATCATCAAATTTAAGGTGCTTTGAAAGGATTATAAAATATTATCTATGCCAAAGGCAGACTTCTGCACTCTTTCCCCAAAAAATGCTGTCAGCTGCCACCAGAAAATGTGCTAAGTGCTAAATAAAACTTGTCCTGGTGTAAGAATGTGAAACATGGACAAGATGCAGGCAAGCTGAGAAATATCTAATAGCGGTGGATATGCGATTTCTGAGGAAATTGCAAAGAATATCATAGTTAGTTAGTCGAGGTTCCAACTTCACAGCAACGAGTCGTCCCCAGTATGCTCCGTTCCTGTGCCTGTGAATATCACATAAAATGCTCTTCACTGCCCCATCAACTATTATTAGTCACTAGAAAACTGGCAGCCACACATTACTGCACATGGCAAAACCAGTTCGTTTGGCGACACAGCCAGCTGCGCCATTTCCCCCGAACATGTAGTTCACGCCACAAACAACCACGGACAGATAGTAAAAGCATTTCCCTGTGCATAATGCTGCCGCCAGAATATCAACACAAAAGTCCTCCACAAATCATACAGTTCATCTTTGATGGAAGCGGCAGTCATTTTTCCATCTGGATGTTTTTTTCCCCCCATGTTCCCTACATAGTCTAGATATCTCTAGATGTTGTTTGTTCCGTTCCTACATGTTTTCTGTCAAAGAAAAGTGGCAACCCTGCTGAGCCAGCTACGCCATTTTTCCAAACATGCAGTTCTCAATTCACGCCACAAACAACCGCGGACAGATAGTAAAAGCATTTCACTGTACATAATGCTGCAGCCAGAATGCCAACACAAAAGTCCTGCACGAAAAATACAGTCCATCTTTGATACAAGCGGCTGTCATTTTCAAATCCGGATATTTTTTTAGCTGTTCCCTACATAGTCTAGATATTTCTAGATGTTGTTTGTTCCCTTTCTAGATGTTTTCTGTTCCGAAAATGCAGTTCACGCCACAAACAACCTCGGACAAATGTAAAATCATTTCACTGTACATAATGCCGTCGCAAGAATGCCAACACAAAAGTCCTCTAGGAAAATACAGTTCATCGTCAATGGAAGCGGCAGTCACTAGAAGACTAGCGGCCACACATTTCTGCATAAGGCAAAACCGGTCAATTCTGCGATACAGACATCCGCCATTGCTCCGAACATGCAGTTCACGCTCCAAACAACCCCGGGCAGATGTAAACGCATTTCACACGAAATTCACTGCTCACAGTGTCGCGCCAAGCACTCAGTCAGTAGCAGGGAGACGGAACCATACACTTCCAGTCCAACATGAGGAAAATGCGAATGCAAACGGTAGCAACGAGCATAAAAACTCCAGAGACCCTAACCATTTCAATGCCTATCCTCCATGTTCATGACCGGAAGTCAAAGAATACCATAGAGAGAACCAATGAGAAATCGTACAAGAAACAAGTTCATCATCATCAAGTGCCATGCCGGCTGGTGTAGGCGTTCATGACTCTCCACAGATCTCGGTCTTTGGTTTTCTGGATCAACTCCGCTGTTGATATTCCTCCATGTCACCGACGCAATCCATCCAGGATCATTTCTCTTGGTCTTCCTCTGTCTCTCTTCCCCTCGATCATTCCAGTTATCACGATGTTCTCCAATGCCACTCTTCTCATCACACGACCAAAGAAAGCTCTTTGTCTCTTTCTTATTGTTGTATATAATGTTCTAGTTTCATTAGCCTTTTTCAGGCGGTCGTTGTTAGTTACTTTGGCAGTCCAAGGAATTCGCAACATTCGTCTCAGGAACCACATTTATGTCGCTTCCAATCTCTTCCTAATTTGTTCATTTACATTCCAAGATTCACAAGTTAAAACCGTAAATTAATTAGAGAACGAAAGAATGAACGAACGAACGTACGAACGAAAAAAACAACTTTATTTTCAAGGGGTTAAGAATGTCCGTCTTACATTCTGTCCTTCTTATCGCTCTGCCGTCATACATTATTTCATCCATAAATCTTATATGAAGCTAATCTTAGACAACACCCAAACCAACAGAACAATAAGGGCGACAGGGGTTAAAGACGTTGTCCTTAATCCCGTATACTCACGTCTGAAACGCACCTGCGCGAGATTCGGCAGCAGATTTAGTCTCGTTGGTTATTTACGGATGTATATGAGCCGGTCGTTCAGAAAGCAATGGCAAATTACTGAACGTAAAACTTGCCAAGACATCAACAACAGCTGAAAAATGTTGGTATTGAATGCAATGTCATGTAAAGGATATGTGAAAAAAAAAATTATAATTACCTAACGTAGGTGTAACGTATCACAATCAGGGGAATGTTTATAATACTAGTTGTCATTTGAGATCATTACTATTATTTACGTTTATTCAGTGGATGGGGGAATGTCTGAAATGAGAGTAATTGGATGTTAGTTAGTTGCATATCCTTTTACAGGACGACTCAGTCAAAACCAGAATTTTTTGGCTGTTCGTGATTTCTTGGCAAGTTTACGTTCAGTGGCCGGTCTCTCTGGCCGAGGGGTTACACCACTTCCTCCGTAATCCCGTTTATCACGCAAAGTCTCGTAGCGGGCGAGAACTGGGAGCGGTTCGTCCCCCGCTGGTGACTTGCGGGATAACTGAGCCGGCCGCTCAGAAAGCAATGGCAAACTACTAAGCGTAATCTTGCAAGAAATCAACAGACAGCTTAAAGATGCTGCTGTTGACAGCGATGTCCTGTAAAAGGATATGCGAATTTTAAAAAAAAAAGTCTGCCATTGCTTTATGAACGACCGACACCAATACCATTTCGTAAAAACCCAACACAAAGTAGTCTGCTGCCTAATTGCCTGCAGCTGTGTTTCGAACGCGGAATGCGGATTACGAACTTCGTCCGTAACCTCTTCGCTATAGAGTAGGCAAATTAGATGTAATCAGTGAACATTTTTAAGACATATTATGAGCAGAAATAAATTGTAAATCTGAGTGACAACTGGCAAAATTTATGGGAAAAGAGCCAGGGGACGCATCATCATCATCATCATCATCATCATCATCATCATCATCATCATCATCATCATCATCATCATCTTCATCATCATCATCATCATCATCATCATCATCATCATCATCATCATCATCAAGATGAGCTGGCAGGCGTTTAGGTCTCTTCATAGATCACGGTCTTAGGTGTTCTGGATCAACTCTGCTAATGATATTCCTCCATGCCACCGTCTCAGTCCATCCAGCTTCATTTCTCTTGGTCTTCCTCTGCTTCTCTTCCTCTTGATCTGTCCAGCTGTCAGGACGCTCTCCAATACCTTTCTTCTCATCACATAAAGGTAGACAGATAAATACCTGGATGAGTACCGTGCTCGTGACACAAAATTAAAGCATGCGTGATTTCCAATGCATAATGGCGTCTGTGGCTGCTTAGTTGATTTTGTGATTGTTTTAGTTTTATTATGGAGCGGCTGGCCGAGTGGCTAGAATGCCGGGCTCTCCTTAGTGAGACCCGGGTTCGAATCATCGGGAAGATGTAGAGTTTTTTCTGTCCGGGGCAAAAAGAAAACTTTAACCTGCACAGTTCACGGGAACTGCACTAGCCATGCGGTCTTAATTCCTCAAGCTCAAGACCCCCCCCCCCCCCCCCTGTCCTACACCGCAAGGTACTATAAGCAGTAAATGACAGTTTTTTTATTTATTTTTATTTTCCCAGAGAACCATCTGGATTGATTCACTGTCTACGGGAATTACTTCTTGATATCCGACATGCTCCGAAACTATCTGTATGACGTCATTGTTTTATGCGTACTTGTCAACGCCCCTGGAAGATGCAACTCCGCGCTGCAGACGTCGGTAAGTTCTTATACTATTTAAGAAAATTAGACATCTTTGAAGACGTCTGAAATCGTCCACGAGGTAGAAAAAAATTAGAGCGCTCGCTCTTACACGTCGGTTGCTCTGATTACGAGAAAGATGGATCAACTCTTACACGTCGGTTGCTCTGATTACGAGAAAGATGGATCAACTTTTACACCGGCATTAAGCTGGATTTAAACACTGACTTCTCATTGCAAATTATTGAACGTGAAATTGCGTACATAATCAACATAGGGTTGGTCGCAACGTCCTGCAAAGGACAAGCAATATTTTAGATTGTTGAGCTGAGTAGAGTTGAGCTAAGAACCGACATCTCTGCACTCAGGAGATTTCCATTCTCGCTCCGTCCCCTCGTTTAACAGCCAGCGAATACATAATCAATCAGTGACCTCTGAAGCGAAGTTAGCCATTCCACACAAAACATTCCTTTCTCCACCTTACTAAGCATACTCCTTGAGTCCTTAATGAGTACAATGTGTGTTGAAGTGGTATCCTCTATTATGTTTGAATGGTATCTAAGAATTTATTGAAATGTATTGTGTGATGTTTCAATTGTACCATGGTCGCAAGATGTGTAGAATTTCGTGGAAATGTAATGTGTGATGTTTGAATGATGCCACAGTCGCCGGATGTGAGGAATTTAGTGGAAATGTTTTGTGCGATGTTTGAATGGTACCAAAGTCACAGAATGTGTAGAATTTAGTAGAAATGTAATGTGTGATGTTTGAATGGTACAACAGTCGTCAGATGTGTAGAATTTAATGGAAATATAATGTCATATTTGAATGGTATCAAAGTCTCCGGATGTGTAGAATTTAAGGGAAATATAATGTATGATGTTTGAATGGTACCAAAGTCACAGGATGCGTAGAAACTAGTAGAATTGTATTGTGTGATATTTGAATGGTACCAAAGACGCCGGATGCGTAGAATTTAGTGGAAATGTAATGTGTGATTGAGTGGTATTAAAGTCGCAGAATGTGTAGAATTTAGTGGAGATGTAATGTGTGATGGTTCAATAGTACTAAAGTCGCCGGATGTGTAGAATTTAATGGGAATATAATGTACAGAGACGTTACAATTAGCAACATGGAACATTGGGACGTTAAACGACGACGAAAAATTAGAGAACATAAAACAAGAAATTGAAAGGGAAAAAATTAATATTTTAGGTATGTAACGAGATGGACAGGATCAGGCGTCAAGATAGAGGAAGATTTCAAGATTATTTATTCTGGAGGTGAATATCGTCATAGGGGAGTGGCAATTATTTTGGACCGGAAAACATCAAAATCTGTTCAAGGATATTGGGCCGTGTCGGACAGAGTTCTACTAGTTAAATTAAGTGGCAGACCTTTTAGCATAAATATTATTCAAGTATATGCCCCAACAGGAGAATCCAGTGAAGATAGTGTAGAAGAATTTTATAATGACATAGAGTCTGCCTTAAAGAAATGTAAAAATTCAGAAATAAACATCATAATAGGGGACTTCAATGCAAAAGTAGGAAATCAAGGGGATAGATACACAGTAGGAAACTATGGTTTAGGAGAGAGAAATGAAAGAGCATACAGACTCGTGGAGTGGGCAAAAGAACAGGAAATGATTGTAGGAAACACCTGGTTTAAGCAACACCCTAGAAGATTATGGTCATGGAGGAGTCCTGATAGCAAGATTAGAAACCAGATTGACTACATTCTCATTAGCAGAAGATTTAGAAACGCGCTAACAGTAGCAAAATCAGTTCCCAGTGCTGATTGTTATAGTGACCACAGATTACTCACAGGAACATTGAGGATAAAGTTGAAGAAAGTCAAGTATATAACAGGAAACACTAAATATGATTTGTGTACATTGAATAATGACAAGGCAATACAAAACAAATTCAACATAGCAGTACAGAACAGATTTGAAATATTGTCTGATCTAGAGATATTATTCCAGGATGTGGATGATCAATGGGAAACGTTGAAGAATTCAATCAATGTGGCAGCAGAAAGAACTATTCCAAAATTAAAGAAGGTGGGTCGTAAGAAATGGATGACTGAAGAAATTGTACACCTCATGGAAACAAGAAGACTCAACAAAAATAATTCTGTCAAATATGAAGAAATTCACAGACAAGTCAGAATATTATGTAAGGGGGCAAAAGAATCATGGCTTGAGGAAAAGTGCTTAGAAATTGAAAACCAACACAACAGTCAAAATACCAAATTAGTGCACAAAAGAATTCAGGAACTTACTAATAAAAGAACAAGTACACCAACAGGGTGTCTAAAAACTGAAGATGGCAAAATCATAATAGAAAAAGACCAGATTCTACATGTATGGACAGATTATGTGAAACACCTTTACGATGATAACAGAGACGAACAGTATGATATTAGATTTAATAATGAAGGACCGCCAATTTTGGAGATGGAGGTTCGAAATGTTCTTAAGCATATGAAAGCTGGCAAGGCCCCCGGTGCAGATAACATCACAACAGAAATGATTAAAGCTTTAGAAGAATTTGGACTAGAGCAAGTCACCAGACTGATGAACACATTATATGATACTGGAGATATACCTCCTGAATTATGTAACTCTGTATTTATTGCAATACCAAAGAAATCAGGAACCTTAGAATGTGATCAACATAGAACAATTAGTATAATGAGTCACATCACAAAGATTTTGCTAAGAATGAGGAAGAAGATAAAATCTGAAATAGGTGAAGAACAATGTGGGTTTGTAGAAGGAAAGGATACAGTAAATGCTGTGTATATGCTGCGAACAGTTATTGAACGTGCTATAGAAGTAAACAAGGATATACATCTTTGCTTTATTGACTATACAAAGGCTTTTGATAGAGTTAGACATGTCAACATGGTGGATATGCTTGCAGATCTACAAATTGATGGGAAAGACATTAGACTTATATAAAAAACATATATTGGAAACAACAAGCTGCAATAAGGATTGATAATGAAGAGGGACAGTATCAGCCAATTAAGAGAGGTGTTAGGCAGGGATGTGTGATGTCTCCAGATCTTTTTTCCCTATACAGTGAAAATATTTTCAGAAATGTAGAGGATATAAATGGAATCAGCATTGGAGGACGAAACATCAATAACATTAGATATGCAGATGATACAGTATTAATTGCAGACAATGAGCAGGACCTGCAACAATTAGTAGATGCGGTTGTTGAACACAGTGAGCAACTGGGGTTAGAATTAAATTGTAAAATGACTCAGGTTATGGTCGTCACTAGGAAGGAAGAAGTGCCACAATGTAATATACAAGTAAATGGAAATATTCTTCAACAAGTGAATCGGTACAATTATCTTGGAACAGTCATAACATCTGATGGGAAATGCCTTGAAGAGATTAGAACAAGAATCGCCATGGCGAAAGTAGCCTTTAGCAAGATGAAAAACATTCTGACCAATAAAAAGATGTCAATTGAAACGAGAAAAAGTGTGTTGAGGGGATACATAGAGCCTGTTCTTTTGTATGGATGTGAAACTTGGACAAAGAGCAGTCAAGCTGAAAAACATCCGGTGGCTGCAGAAATGTGGTTTCTGAGGAGGATGCAAGGAATACCATGGACAGACAGAAAAACCAATGACCAAGTACTACAGGAGACAAATGAACATCGTAAACTGATTAGAGAAATTAGACGTAGACAGTCAAAATGTTTTGGACATGTTATGAGAAGAAATGGATTGGAGAACTTGGTGACAACTGGCAAGATCGAAGGGAACAGACCAAGAGGAAGACCGAGAGGAAAATACCTTTATGGCTTGGCTGCATGGCATGGACGAGACAGGAAAACTGAGCTGATCCACGACACTGGTGATCGAGTGAAATGGCGAGTCATGACCGCCAACGCTTTCCGGCATGACACATGATTGATTGATAATGTGTGAAGTTTGAATGGTACCAAAGTAACAGGATGTGTAGACTTTAGTGGAAATGTATTGTTTGGTGTTTGAATGGTACCAAGTCGCAAGATGTGTAAATTTAATGGAAATATACACAAAAAATAAGACGTGACAAGCGCAGAACGTTTCAGGGCAGGAAAAAAAGCTGGGAGCAGCCACCGTGGTGGAGTTTCGAGGTGGAGAAGGCTTGGGTGGATAAGCGTAGTGCTGTAAGGAGATGGCAAAATGCCAAGAAGAACAGAGCTGGTCATCCTAGTCCCTGCTTGCACTTAGAAAGAGAGATGCACACAAAAGTAAGCTATTTCAAAAAACTGGTCACGGTGGTTAAAAGCGAAAAATGGGCAGAGGTGTGTCAAAGAGTAAGCACAGACAAGTCACTGAAATTGTTCTGGCGACTACATAAAAGCATGAGTGGTGTAGTCAAGAATAAGAGCATTTCTGACTTCCAAGGTGCTGACCTCATCTGGCAGAGGACTGACGAGGACAAGGGCAAAGCCCTCTTTGAACGCTACCTTGAGCAGAGCAACCAGACAGACATGGGAGGCCGAAATCTGGCCAAGGAGGTCACCTCAGACAGATGCAAGGCCCAGAACACTTCGGATGAAGACACAGTGACAGTGAAAGAAATCAAGGCTGTGCTTCGACGATCAAAAAACAGTGCTCCAGGTCCTGATGGCATAAGATACGACGACATAAATAGGTGTACCGACAATGAGCTAGAGAAACTAGCAGACATGTACAACAACAGTATAGGGAGTGCTAGCATCAAGGAGGAATGGTTACACAGCTATCTGATTCCCTTGCCGAAGCCTGACAAAGACCACAAAAAAATTCAGGGATATCGAATTATAACCATGCAGAATACAATAGCCAAGCTGCTGGAGAAGGTAATTGCCAGGAAAATATCAAGCCAACTAGAGAGGCAAGGTGTTTTCCCACCTACACTGGGTGGGTACCGTCCAAAAAGAGAAACCTGGACCAATGCAGCAGTCTTTGCCCATGATGTCTATGAAGGTTTCCACTCAGGCACTGAAACCGTTGCTGCAGCGATTGATCTTGAGGATGCATACAACAGAGTACCACTGGATTTTTTAATGTTTCAGCTTCTTGAACTAAACGTAAGTCCATTCCTCCTTAGTTGGATCGCTGCAGCCCTCTTCCAACGGAAAGTAGTTTTTAGATGTGGCAGTTGGACTTCGGAACCAACAACAATATATCCTGGCCTACCACAGGGATCACCATTATCTCCGGTACTGTTCAACGCCTACACAGTGAGAATCACCAGTGAGAAGATTACTGGACCAGGCAGGACATTGTCATATGCCGATGATGTTTTAGTGTATCGTCAGGGTAAGGATAGAGAGGAGGTTGCTGTGGAACTACAAACCGAACTCAATCGCATAAGTACTTGGTGTGATGAAGCTGGGGCAATGGTCAACCCAACAAAGGCAACAGTGACTTGGTTCTCGTTGAATAATCATATTGTCAACAATCCAACACCAACTGTAATGCTGTGTTCAGAGACGGTGGAAAGAACGCAGGCAATGAATTACCTGGGGATACGGTTTGATCGAAGCCTTGCTTACAATGTGCACATAGACCAGGTGATAACAAAGGCCAAGCGGGGTTTGGCAGCGATGCGGGTGATGGCGGCAGCAAACTGTGAGCAGCGCCATCTATGTCTTCTGTACGAGGGGCTGGTCATGTCTGTTTTGGAGTATGCAATGGCAATCTTGACTCTCAGCCATAAGCAGATAGAAAGGATGGAAAGGATACAGAATGAAGCTATGCGCATTATTCTTGGATGTACAAGAGATACAGCATGCAGGGCGATGCGCTACCTTCTTGATTTTCCAACCATTGAAGACAGAATACAAGTTTGCAGGGCACGCGCCTACCTCAGAATTAACGCAAACACATAACATCCACTGCATAGTGAAATTAGGAAGGTGAAGGGCAGCAGGTTAAAAAGAGGACGGTCGTGGATGGGTCAAGCCGAAGACATTCTTCAACAGGTGTGTTCACTTGAGGACTTAGAACCTGGCGAGGAGTGGGTGCAAGTGCCAACAGACTTCTGCACATCCTTTTCAGTTTGCATCCAACTAGATAGAAAATGCAGACAAGAAAATCCGGCTGCTGTTGAGGCTGAAGTACAAGCGTTGATTTTCGAGAATTCGCTAGACGGTGACGCGGTCATCTACACAGATGGGTCGGTCGTCCGACATGTGAGAAGCTCATGGGCCTTTACAGCTCGGGCCGGAGGGAGAATTGTGAAGGAGGACTCTGGTGCTTTCACTGAAACCACAAGTAGCCTGACCATGGAAGTCATGGCAGTAAGTAAAGCAATAACATGGCTCGAGACACAGACATTCACTAGGGCTTGTTTCCTTAGCGACTCAATGAACATGATCAAGAGGATAGAGGAGGGGTCGATCCGAAGAGAATGGTTGCTGCCTCTGAAGCGGTCTCGGCTGGCAAAGATTAGTTTCATCTTCGTGCCAGGGCATGCGGGAGTACAAGGAAATGAGAGGGCTGACAAGCTCGCAGGTGAGGCTACTGTGGAGGGCGGACGCGCCATGGACCAGGCTGACATTCTGAATGCTCTACGTGAAGTGAGACTTTTGCGAGAACCAAGTGATGACTGTGAAGCTACAACAATGGCCAGACTGCGAGAGCAGCAAATTAAAAGAGGTGTGGCCAAACAAGAACACTACGCAGGAAGCCAAAGAAAATTGATAAACCAACACAGAACTGGCGTCGTTAGCCGCTACACGCTGCGGGATTTGCTGAGGAGGGGATCCGAGCACTTATGGACTGAATGGTTCGATGTGCAACGAGGATGATCTGTCGACTAACTAACTAACTAACTAACAACCGGTGCTGTGGTTTAGGGGATGGTGAGACGCGCAGTTGCATAAGTTTCTCGACATAACGAGTCCAAAGGTAAAACAGCCACATTAGCCATATATTTCTGCACGTTGTTGATAGAGAATAGAGTCGACTCCCATATTAACATGTCCTCAGTGCTGATGATAATTTCAGACACATTACAGTCTGTTTTATCTGCTATCTACAATATTCTCAACATTCTTCTAAAAACCACATCTGTAAAAGATCATTTCGCTAATGAAAAGAGCTAAACCAACAACACACGTTTGACAGCCCACAACGAGGCACAATGTACACAGATATGTTGGAATTCTAGGTAACGTTTTTACAGCACAGTGTGTAACCATGTCGTATTATTGCTTGTTTCTCAACGTCAAATTTAACGCATGACCGAACCTACCGTGTCCCTTCCAGTATGATAGGTTTACAGGATTCTGAATATAGCAGGCATGAACAAGCAATTTACGACTGGATAACGGATATTCAAATTGAGTGATTTTTATCGTCTGTATTGTTAAATCAATGTATTCATTGATCTACCTTTTGTATATGCATCGTTTGTTCATTTCTTTATATATCCATTAATTCGTTCACGTACCTAAATACCTACGTAAATCTAACTACTTACGTATCTACCTACCTGCCTTCCTAACTACCTACACATCTAAACTATTACATACTTACCTACACATCTGTATGTCTGTCTGTCCGACTGTCTGTCTGTATTCTGTCTTTCTGTATGTTTAACAATGTAACTGTCTACCATTCTGTAAGTGTCTCTGTTTAACTAAGATAAAGTCTGTCTAACTATGTAGCTATATATCAGTATCTCTGTTTTTCTGTCTAACTTTCTAGCTATCTATCAATTAGAGTTCGGGACCTCTTGTTTCTCGCCCTTATCCTGGAAGGCTAGGTTGCCGATTCCACTACCCAAGAGATCAGAGGAAGCGTGATACCATTAGTTAAAACCTGATTCTTGGGCAAATGTCCTGTTTTATGCAGAGATGGAACCTAGGACTTTCTAAAAACCGAGATCGCCATTGTAACCACTCAGCTACTTTAGCCTGACTACAACAGGGAGCCTCGTAAGGCTAGTGGTTAGATCCTTGCCTACCGACATAGCGTAGGTACCAGAACAACCCCCGGGGAGGAAATGTGCCTGGTGTGCTCTTGACCGATTGCTTTAGCACCATATACCCCAGGCACCATAATGTGTGTAATAGGGTCCTTCCTTTGTTTACTCCCTACAATTATTACTATTAATTATTACTTTTAATTATTACTACCATTAAAAGCGTCCAAGGCGGCCAGAGGAAACGCTTACACACAGAAGATCTCACTAAAAGCTTTTGAAATTTATCGCGGCATTTGTTAGACTGCTGCCGAAGACCGAAATTCATGGCGTACATCCTTACGCAAGGGTGTAGTCACTTGTGAAGGAAGCAGGACTGCAAGAGGTGTGAAAAAAAGGCTGGCCAAAAACAAAAACAAAAAGTCACAGTAGGAGACCCTCCACCATAAACGTCAAGCATTATTCCCACACATAGTCGAAGAACATTTCAAGCCAAAATAGGTCTTACCAGTCATCTTAGAACTCACTGCTCCAAACTCAACACCACTGAATGAAATGAATGGTCATCATCATTCTTGATGGACAAACACCACCACATTTATAATAATAAAAATAGTATTAATTAGGAAGTAAATCGGGGGCTCTTAAACTGAAATGTCACAGAACATCCTGGACCAAGAAGAATACAAATTCTTGACATTCTACCAGATATGAACCGTCTCCCTGGCGAAAGAGTTAAGGACGTTGTTCGTAATCCCGTATACTCTCGTACGAAACGCAGCTGTGCGAGATTCGGCAGCGGATCGCGTCGCGCTGGTTACTTACGGAGGTATGTAGCCGGTCGCTCGGAAAGCAATGGCAAACTACTGAACGTAAAACTTGCCAAGACATCAACAGCAGCTGAAAAATGATGGTGCTTACTGCAATGTCGTGTAAAGGATATGCGAGGATAAAAAAAAAACGATCTGAACATCCAAGAAAACTAATGCACAAACAGTACCATGTCTCGAAACTGAACTGATTCAGTGCCACACAACAAAGCAAGTTTGGACCAAACATGGTTCACAATCAAATGAAGAAGTTGTATAATGTAAATGTCAGTTCACTGAACACTGAAACTGCGGAAGATATCGAGAAACAAAACAAATAACACGATGACCCTAATATCGCGATATATCGTCCTACTGTTGAAATGGGAGGTCACAGTTTTCGATTATATTATCCATCAGCAATGAATCAGTTTAATAATGCTAGACTGGCCTGCGTTTCCAATTCTGATCTGAGAGAAAATACAGTCGTCCCCCCTACTGAGTTATTGCCCTTCTCGGTCTCAGTGTGTAGCCATATTAATTTAACAACCAGGAGGTCAGCATGTCAAATGGATACGAGCTTTCGCTCTTAGCCATCCGGCGATATGCTGATATCACAGTAGCAGGTTCAACCCCTATACCGGTCAGTTGGACTAAAATGTTGATGTTTTGTCCTTGACTTGGGTACATAAATTACAAGTACCTCACAAGTCGGAGAGGGTTCGCCTGATACCGAGGGGCAATGGTAATAGGGACAGCTAATCCACGAACAAAATAATCAGTCCAGTGTTTTAGACGTAGTAGCGAAGGTAGCCTTTTGCAAGATGAAAAATATACTGCCCAATAAAAAGATGTCAATTGCTACGAGGAAAAGAGTGTTGAAGTGCTACATAGAGCCTGTACTTTTGTATGGCTGTGAAGCGTGGACAAGGAGCAGTCAAGCTGAAAAACGTCTGATGGCTGTGGTAAATGGTTTATGAGGATAATGCAAAGAATACCATGGACATAGAAAAAAACCAACGACCAGGTCCTACATGAAAGAAATGAAAATCGTAAACTGATTAGAGAAATTAAACGTAGACAGTCAACATTTTTTGAACATGTTATGAGAAGAAATAAACTGGAGAACTTGGTGATAACTGACAAGATCGAGGGGAAGAGAACAAGGGGAAGACAGAGAAGTAAATACCTGGATGGCTTGACCACGTGGCATGGTCGAGACAAGAACATAGAGCTGATCCACGACTCTGGAGATGGAGTGAAATGGCGAATCATGACCGTCCACGCTTACCGGTATGGCACATGATGGATGGAGCATATGTATGGACTACACTTGACTTCGAAGCGAGCGAACGCCAAATATGTACAGTATATAACAATTAGGTAGATTGTACTTTTATTATAATCAAGTATATTTCATATTTGCTCTAGATGACTGCATTAGTATCCTTTTTTTCGGGTGTCCACGAAATATTGACGCATTAAAACACACAAGACATAAACATAGAAAGTTGTATCATCCTATAAAGTTAGTTGCATATCACTTGCAGGACATCGCAGCCAACCCAGCATTGTTTGGCTCTTTGTGATTTATTTGGTTGTTTCGGGATTTGAGGTTTGAAGATTGAACGCAACCCACTTCTGGCTAGGCTGATCGTATTCCGTTACGAACCTTGGGCCTTGTCCGAAGCAATAGACTCGAGTTTTGCTTGCAAGTTTACGGTCAGTAGTTTGCCATTGATTTCTGAACGACCTGCAGTCATAAAATTTTATCAAAACCAACGCTAGGAGGTCTGCTACCAAATCGCCTGCAGCTGTATTCCGAACGCGGTATGCGCTATTCCGAATTGAGTCTGTAACGCCTTCGTCACAAAGACGACTCAATCCAATAAGAGAAAGTGACACTCCCTTGCACGCGTCCAAGAGACATTGGGCGCATGGAGCCAGAACCAGAGTTGTATAGACCTAACGGCATTTGTTCGGTGATGTGGTCGGTATCACATGTCACCTTTACTTCGCAAGATATGTTTTGGTACCCATTCTAGGGTGGGTCGATCTGGGAGACCAAATTACTTATTAAAATTCGAAACCGCCCAGATAGGGATCGACCCCAAGACCGCCGATACTGTAGTGTCTAGCAGCCCCGCCACCGCGCTCTCCTGTCACACTATATGTGCGTATATTAATTGATACATTGACATTTTCAGAGCCGACACTCGAACTCTCAGTTGACAGAACATGAAGCAGAAAACCTGGAGTCCGATGTTATAGGTAATATAGCTACAGCAGCAGTAGTGAGGGTAGTAGTAGTGAGGGTAGTAGTAGTAGT
The DNA here is from genome assembly GCA_963921405.1 of Cepaea hortensis. Lineage (NCBI taxonomy): Eukaryota > Metazoa > Mollusca > Gastropoda > Stylommatophora > Helicidae > Cepaea > Cepaea hortensis. The sequence continues at coordinate 467,423,647 of OY992876.1, read as the reverse complement.
AGTAGTAGTAGTAGTAGTAGTAGTAGTAGTAGTAGTAGTAGTAGTAGTAGTAGTAGTAGTAGTAGTAGTTGTTGTTGTTGTTGTTGTAGTAGTAGTTGTTGTAGTAGTACTTGTAGTGGAGGTGGTATAGAGAGTGGTAATAATAGTAGTAGTGTCAGTAATAGTAGTCGACTTATTATTATTATTATTATTAGTAGTAGTAGTAGTAGTCGTCGTCGTCGTCGTAGTAGTAGTAGTAGTAGTAGTAGTAGTAGTAGTAGTAGTAGTAGTAGTAGTAGTAGTAGTAGTAGTGGTAGTAGTAGTAGTAGTAGTAGTAGTAGTAGTAGTAGTAGTAGTAGTAGTAGTAGTAGTAGTGGAAGTAGTAGTAGTAGTAGTAGTAGTAGTAGTAGTAGTAGTAGTAGTAGTTGTAGTAGTAGTAGTAGTAGTAATAATAGTAGGAGTAGTAGTAGTAACAGTAGGATGAGTAGTAGTAGTAGTAGTAGTAGTAGTAGTAGTAGTAGTAGTAGTAGTAGTAGTAGTAGTAGTAGTAGTAGTAGTAGTAGTAGTAGTAGTAGTAGTGATATTAGTAGTTGTAGTAAACGCTGCTTGTTGATGTTGCTGTTGTTGTTGTTGTTGTTGTTGTTAATGTTGTAGCAGCTGTAGCGTTACTAACATTACACACGCTGCTACTACAATGGTTGATAGATGAAACATTAAAACTGAAATTATTGACAAAATTACGGTTGAAATTTGACGGTCTAGAACGGCAACTAACTCCAACTATGGTTGAAATATGACAAACTACAACGTCATTTATTGACCCAACTGTGGCAGAAATTTGACACTTGCTGTTATTGACGGCGTGATGGTTGAAAATTGATCACCACAACGGTAATTACTGGCACAACTATGGCTGTAAACAAAGTTGGTTGTATATCCTTTACAGGAAGTTTCGGTCAACTCCAGCATTTTGTTTTTCTGCTTGTGATTCCAGGGCAAGTTTACGTTCAGTATTTAGCCATTGCTCTCTGAACGACCGGCACTCATGCCAAATATTTAAACAAACGCAAGGCGGCCTGCTTCCAAATATCCCGCAGCTGTGTTTCGAACGCGGTATGCGAGATTACGAATTGCAGTCGTAACCTCTTCGCCGCAGGTTTATAGATGACCAACTAAAGTATAAGTACCGGCTCAACTATGGTTGACAGATGACAAATTAACGTATAAGTACTGGCTCAACTATGGTTGACAGGTGACAAACTAAAATATAAGTACTGGCTTAACTATCGTTGACAGATGACAAATTAAAGTATAAGTACTGGCTTAACTATGGTTGACAGATGACAAACTAAAGTATAAGTACTGGCTTAACTATGGTTGACAGATGACAAACTAAAGTATAAGTACTGGCTTAACTATGGTTGACAGATGACAAACTAAAGTATAAGTACTGGCTTAACTATGGTTGACAGATGACAAACTAAAGTATAAGTACTGGCTTAACTATGGTTGACAGATGACAAACTAAAATATAAGTACTGGCTTAACTATCGTTGACAGATGACAAATTAACGTATAAGTACTGGCTCAATTATGGTTGACAGGTGACAAACTAAAGTATAAGTACTGGCTTAACTATGGTTGACAGATGACAAACTAAAGTATAAGTACTGGCTTAACTATGATTGACAGATGAGAAACTAAAGTATAAGTACTGGCTTAACTATGGTTGACAGATGACAAATTAAAGTATAATTACTGGCTTAACTATGGTTGAAAGGTGACAAATTAAAATACAAGTACTGGCTCAACTATGGTTGAAAGGTGACAAACTGAATACAAGAACCGATTCAAACGTGGGTGAAAGATGATAAACTAACGTACAAGTGCTGGCTCAACTATGGTGTAAAGGTGACAAACTGAAGTATAAGTACCGGTTCAACTATGATTGAAAGATGACAAACTCAAGTACAAGCACAGGCTCTTGAAAGATGACAAATTAAAGTACAAGAACTGGCTCAACTATGGTTGAAAGAAGACATATTAAAATACATACAAGTACTCAACTATGGTTGGAAACACATAACTATGTTACCACTTCTGCAATACACATAACTTGTGTTGAGTTACCCTTGAAGGCCAGAGGAAGAGCATGACATATACAATCACTGGTGTTAATCCGCACTTAGAGAAGTAAAGGTATAACGTGGAGATTAGAGGGAAACACTGTACAATTGAAAAATTGAACGCTATAGGCATACGGTGATTCGAACCTTATGTCTTCAAAGGATAATGTTTGATTTTTAAATTTGTTCTATGATATCCACGACACAGTACACTGATCCGATGTCTATGTGTGCTTGTTTTTCATGTTAGTTAAAAGTTAATTGCATATCTTTTACTGTTTATGATCTCTTAGCAAGTTGATGTTCAGTGATTTGTCATTGCTTTCTGAACTCATACCATTTCCATAAACAACCAACGCAAGGCGGTCTACTGCCAAATCGCCCGCAGCTGTGTTTCGAACGCGGTGTGCGGGATTACGAACTGAAACCGTAACCCCGTCGCCACGGAGCCGGCGTTGTCCATGTATATATGGTAAATATTCTGAAGATGTCCCCGAACAAGAAGGAGAAATGTATTGACATTTGACAAGACCTGAACATTGAAGAAAACAGGCTCATAAAAACCACTCTTTCTAATTTTTCATTTATATTCTGTTCAGCCGTTCAGAGTTACACTTAGGTTATATATTTTATGCTATGTGTATTTAATGGCAAACTACTGAGCGTAATCTTGCCAAGAGATCAACAGACAGCTGAAAGATGCTGCTGTTGACAGCTAAGTCCTGTAAAAGGATACGCAAAACATTTATGTGTATTTACGTATTAATTGTTTATATGACTGTATATAGATAACATGTTTCAACATGTGTTATATTACTGTATTATGTATGTATGATCTCTCGGCTGGACCTTATCGAAGTGGTTACGAACGCGATTCGTAATCTCACATACCGCGTTCGAAGTACAGCTGCAGGCGATTTGACAGCAGACCGCATTACGCGGGTTATGATAAAATGAAATGAGTGTCGGTAAAACAGAAAGCAATGGCAGACTAATGAACGCAAACTTGCCAAGTAAATAACAAATAGCCAATAAATGATTGGGTTAACTGCGACGCCTGGCAATGAGCATGTAACTAACTCTTTTTTTTTTAAACCATGCCTCGCAATAATGAACTGCTTTGTCCATATTAAACCTTACAGTTTACAAACTATTTTAACCGACACACACCCTATTTGAGGGGAAACTCAATGTAACACACCCAACGGAGATGTCAACAAACTCACACTTACTGCTGCTCTCTTGGCTTTATTCAATTACATCTATATAGTTAGTTAGTCGCGGTTCCAGCTTCACGGCAGAGGGTCACCCAATAATGCTCCGTTTCTGTGCCAGTGAATACTGCACAAAATGCTCTCCACTGCCCCAAGTGAACAGTGAAACAGACATGAGTCTCAACAAAAACACAGGTACCACCCGCACAGGTATACATGCTTAAGGTCGCAGCCAGAATGACTACACAAACGTCCTCAACAAATAATACAGTTCATCGTCGATAGAAGCGGCAGTCACTAGAAAAGCAGCAGTCACATATTACTGCATAAGGCAAACCCAGTTAGTTCATTAACCGGCCAGCAGCCATTTTTCTGAACATGTAATTCATGATACAAACAACCGCGGACAGAAGTAAAAGCCCTTTCTTATGAAATCTACAGCTAAAAGTGTAACTCCACACACTTAACTCAGTAGCTGACGTCTATATGCTTACGTCTATATACTTACGTCTACATAATGACGTATATATTCAAATGTCTATATTCGGACGTCTATATGCTGACGCCTTATACAGACTTCTTAATACTGACATCTATATACTGACTTCAATATAATGGCGTCTATATACTGACATCTATATACTGACGTCTATAGACTGACTTCTATATACTGACGTCTATATACCGAAGTCTATATACCGAAGTCTATATACTGACGTCTATATACCGAAGTCTATATACTGACGTCTATATACCGAAGTCTATATATTGACGTCTATATACTGACGTCTGGATGGACCAAAGAAGAATAAAACTTGGCACTGTTTGGGAGAGAAAGGTCATGGAATCTGTGGTTTCTAGAAGAAGAGGCAGAGATGGACCAACACGAACATAGATATGGGGCATTGTAGACACAGAGTGTTGTAGACACAGGGCATTGTAGACACAGAGTGTTGTAGACGCAGAGTATTGTAGACACAGGGCATTATAGACACAGGGCATTGTAGACACAGGGCATTGTAGACACAGGGCATTGTAGACACCGGGTATTGTAGACACAGAGTGTTGTAGACGCAGAGTATTGTAGACACAGGGCATTATAGACACAGGGCATTGTAGACACAGGGCATTGTAGACACAGGGCATTGTAGACACAGGGCATTGTAGACACAAAGTGTTGTAGATGCAGAGTGTTGTAGACACAGGGCATTATAGACAACACAGGGCATTATAGACACAGGGCATTGTAGACACAGGGCATTGTAGACACGGGGCATTGTAGACACAGGGCATTGTAGACACAAAGTGTTGTAGACGCAGAGTGTTGTAGACGCAGAGTGTTGTAGACACAGGGCATTATAGACAACACAGGGCATTATAGACACAGGGCATTGTAGACACAGGGCATTGTAGACACAGGGCATTGTAGACACAGAGTGTTGTAGACACAGAGTGTTGTAGACGCAGGGCATTATAGACACAGGGCATTGTAGACACAGGGCATTGTAGACACAGGGCATTGTAGACACGGGGTCTTGTAGATACAGGGCATTATAGACACAAGGCATTGTAGACACAAAGTGTTGTAGACGCAGGGCATTATAGACACAGGGCATTGTAGACACAGGGTATTGTAGACACAGAGTGTTGTAGACGCAGAGTGTTGTAGACGCAGGGCATTGTAGACACAGGGCATTGTAGACACAGGGCATTGTAGACACAGGGCATTGTAGACACAGGGCATTGTAGACACAGGGCATTGTAGACACAGGGCATTGTAAACACAGGGTATTGTAGACACAGAGTGTTGTAGACGCAGAGCATTGTAGACACAGGGCATTATAGACACAGGGCATTATAGACACAGGGCATTGTAGACACAGGGCATTGTAGACACAGGGCATTGTAGACACAGGGCATTGTAGACACAGGGCATTGTAGACACAGGGTGTTGTAGACGCAGTGCATTATAGACACAGGGCATTATAGACACAGGGCATTATAGACACAGGGCATTGTAGACACAGAGTGTTGTAGACGCAGAGTATTGTAGACACAGGGCATTATAGACACAGGGTATTGTAGACACAGGGCATTGTAGACGCAGGGCATTGTAGACACAGGGCATTGTAGACACAGGGTATTGTAGACACGGGGCATTGTAGACACAGGGCATTGTAGACACAAAGTGTTGTAGACGCAGAGTGTTGTAGACACAGGGCATTATAGACAACACAGGGCATTATAGACACAGGGCATTGTAGACACAGGGCATTGTAGACACGGGGCATTGTAGACACAGGGCATTGTAGACACAAAGTGTTGTAGACGCAGAGTGTTGTAGACACAGGGCATTATAGACAACACAGGGCATTATAGACACAGGGCATTGTAGACACAGGGCATTGTAGACACAGGGCATTGTAGACACAGAGTGTTGTAGACGCAGGACATTATAGACACAGGGCATTGTAGACACAGGGCATTGTAGACACGGGGCATTGTAGACACGGGGCATTGTAGATACAGGGTATTATAGACACAGGGCATTGTAGACACAAAGTGTTGTAGACGCAGAGTATTGTAGACACAGGGCATTATAGACACAGGGCATTGTAGACACAGGGCATTGTAGACACAGGGTATTGTAGACACAGAGTGTTGTAGACGCAGAGCATTGTAGACACAGGGCATTATAGACACAAAATGTTGTAGACGCAGAGTGTTGTAGACGCAGAGTATTGTAGACACAGGGCATTGTAGACACAGGGCATTGTAGACACAGGGCATTGTAGACACAGGGCATTGTAGACACAGGGCATTGTAGACACAGGGCATTGTAAACACAGGGTATTGTAGACACAGAGTGTTGTAGACGCAGGGCATTGTAGACACAGGGCATTATAGACACAGGGCATTATAGACACAGGGCATTGTAGACACAGGGCATTGTAGACACAGGGCATTGTAGACACAGGGTGTTGTAGACACAGTGCATTATAGACACAGGACATTATAGACACAGGGCATTATAGACACAGGGCATTGTAGACACAGAGTGTTGTAGACGCAGAGTATTGTAGACACAGGGTGTTGTAGACGCAGAGTATTGTAGACACAGTGCATTATAGACACAGGGCATTATAGACACAGGGCATTGTAGACACAGAGTGTTGTAGAAGCAGAGTATTGTAGACACAGGGCATTATAGACACAGGGCATTGTAGACACAGTGCATTGTAGACACAGGGCATTGTAGACACAGGGCGTTGTAGACACAGGGCATTGTAGACACAGGTCGTTGTAGACACAGGTCGTTGTAGACACATTGGGCATTGTAGACACAGGGCATTGCAGACAGGCATAATAGATACACGACATGAAAATGTATGAGGTGGGAGAACTAGACCAAGATGTAAACTCGTTCCTGCTTGTCGAGATGAGTGCCACCTTCTGCAAGGGATCTCATAAACACAATCTCTAATATTTATTGTTGCACATAGAAGTAGAAAAAAGAAGTAGAGACTAGAGGACACACTAGACTACATAAAAACTTAAAGCTATTGTTATCATACGGGGAGTCAAACCTCTCACCTGGAACCTGGGACAGCGTTTCGCTGCAGAAAACAAAAGTGTCCTTCGAAGTATGACCAGCTAGATACCCTTACAAAAAGGTGTCATCATTAACCAGATCTATCATCTACATGAACCCACAACAATGGAGTATGAACAAAATTCTTATATACTCATTGAAGTAACACCACAAGTCTCAGAATTCTTATACTAACTCAGCATAGATCAAATATCAAACCACATAACTACATCTGACCTTACTGCTGTATCTAGTATATAACAAACATTTAAAGAATCGATATAAATTGTTGCTTCCTATGATTTTATTTTAGTTGCATATAAATTACAGGACGCCGTAGTCAAATCCAGCATGTTTTATTTCCTATGTGGTAAAAGTAGTACACAGAAGTCTCAATTGGAGAAGCCATGAGACCAATAAGATGGCTCATAAACATACGCACAAGGAGTCTGCTACATAATGCAGATGATGATTAATGTAATATTCCGCAGCATGCTGTTAAATCTGGTAGTTGATGAGTTAATTATTGCACAGATCCAACCTCCATAATATGCTCATCCAGCTTGCAGGGAGCAGGAGCTGAGATCCAAACCCGGGCTGTTCACATACATCAGTGATGGGGCTAAGGAGTTATGTTCGCTATACCTCGCCGCGCCCATAGATCACGTGATCGAGATGGAGTTTACCGTCCTTGATGTCGACTGTGGCTCTAACAGCGATGTGGCGGTTAGTTAGTTAATTGGTTAGCTAGTTATTAGCTAATTAGTTAGTTAATTACTTATTTAGCTATTTAGTTAGTTAGTTAGTTAGTTAGTTAGTTAGTTAGTTAGTTAGTTAGTGAGTTGGTTGGTTGGTTGGTTGGTTGGTTGGTTGGTTGGTTGGTTGGTTAGTTAGTTAGTTAGTTAGTAAGTTAGTTAGTTAGTTAGTTAGTTAGTTAGTTAGTTAGTTAGTTAGTTAGTTAGTTAGCATAAACAATGCATATTATCATGTTATGTGGCACATCCCCCTCCAACACAGACATCCTGCACCAGCCCACACACACATCCCTCACCTTACCCTCCAGTGTGGTTTTTATAAGAATGTTATGTCTTTTAACATGGTAGAAATATTTCACTAGCCTCCTCTTTACTTCTTTCATCAACTCTTTCTTCATTCCCAGTTTTTCTAGAACTCTGTATGTGATTTGTTTTGTTTCTATGAAATACGACATATTCGTCTGTATATCCACATCTCCAGGGCCTCTATTTGACTTTCTAGTTGCTTCTTCAATGTCCAAGCTTCAGCACCATAAAATGGTATTAAATATACGTAGCATTTTACAATTCTCATTTTTAATGCGTTGTTAATCTCTCTAAATGTTAATACTGATTTCATGCCGTTGAAAGCATTTTTGGCCATTACTATTCTCTTTTTGATTTCTATTTCATTTCTGCCATCATCTGTTATTATATGTCCAAGATAGGAGAAACTTGTTACTTGTTCTAGGAGATAAATGGAAATGACATCCACACCATCTATCGCGACCTAGAAAATGTCAATGTCTAACCTTCATACCACTACGGCAGTACTTGCTATACGGCAGTACTTGCTATAGTGCCGGCTTGAGTGTTACCTTACAATCCAAGCCCAGGTTCCTTTGTTCTTGGTGTCCAGTGTTTGCAAACATCAGAAAATGGATACTCCCGAGTCAGATCAAAGGAACACGTTGAATGAAAGAGCACAAGGCCAGATAACACTTGCATGCAGCAGTAAATGGCACGATGTCCTGGTGCTATAAAACCACGCCGCGGATTCCATAACAACGATAATAATAACAACGCCACAATTTGTAGGCTGCCAGACTGCCTTATGAAGGGGTTTAAAGGCCAGAGAGTGGATTTCATTGTTAGTTAGTTAGTTAGTCGCGGTTCCAACTTCACGGCAAAGGGTCGCCCTAATATGCTCCGGTCTTGTGCCAGTAAATTTCACACAAAATGCTCCTCACTGCAACATGTGAAAAGTGGAACAGACTGGAAGATTTCATTGTACAGGGTTTTACCCCGTATGGCTCGGCCTATTTCCACAGGGTGGCCTGACGAAAGAGTCGCACAGGGCACGACATTCGTAGCTCCAACGACGACACCCAGGAATCTCCGAGAAAAATGCACTAGTGAATTGGATGACGGAGTCCGGAATTGAACCAACAATCTTCAAAGCCCAAGGCAGTGGGCTTAACCACTTCACCTCGAAGAACACCTCCGCCCCCCACACACACACAAACACACACACACACACACACTGCCTCATATTCTTGCCTAATTAATCTCTAGGTTGGCGTCTGTAGACTAAGGTTAGTACTATTACTACTTCTACTACTACTACTACTACTACTACTACTACTACTACTACTACTACTACTACTACTACTACTACTACTACTACTACTACTACTGCTGCTGCTGCTGCTGCTACTACTACTACTACTATTACTACTGCTGCTGCTGCTACTACTACTATTACTACTATTGCTGCTGTTGCTGCTGCTGCTACTACTACTACTACTACTACTACTACTACTACTACTACTACTACTACTGCTGCTGCTGCTGCTGCTGCTACTACTACTACTACTATTACTACTGCTGCTGCTGCTGCTGCTAATACTACTATTATTACTATTGCTGCTGTTGTTGCTGCTGCTGCTGCTGCTACTACTACTACTACTACTACTACTACTACTACTACTACTACTACTACTACTACTACTACTACTACTACAACTGCTACTAATACTGCTACAACAACAACAATAACATCAACAGCAACAACAACAACAACTACTACTACTAATACTACTACTACTACTACTACTACTACTACTACTACTACTACTACTACTACTACTACTACTACTACTACTACTACTACGACTGCTGCTACTACTACTACAGATACTGCTACTACTACTACAGATACTGCTATTACTCCTACTACTACTACAACTACTACTACTACTACTACTACTACTACTACTACTACTAATACTACTACTACTACTACTGCTGCTGCTACTACTACTACTACTACTACTACTACTACTACTGCTGCTACTACTACTGCTACTACTACTACTGCTACTAATACTACTACTACTACTACTACTTCTACTACTACTACTACTACTACTACTACTACTACTACTACTACTACTACTACTACTACTACTACTACTACTACTGCTGCTGCTGCTGCTACTACTACTACTGCTATTATTATTACTACTACTATAACTACTACTACTACTACTACTACTACTACTACTACTACTACTACTACTACTACTACTGCCACTCCTGCTGCTACTGCTATTACTAATTTTATTACTGCCACTATGTCTGATATTACTACTACTACTACTGCTACTATTACTTCTACTAGTAGTAGCAGTAGTAGTAGTAGTAATAGTAGTAGTTGTAGTAGTAGTAGTAGTAGTAGTAGTAGTAGTAGTAGTAGTAGTAGTAGTAGTAGTAGTAGTAGTAGTAGTAGTAGTTGTTGTAGTAGTAGTAGTAGTAGTAGTAGTAGTAGTAGTAGTAGTAGTAGTAGTAGTAGTAGTAGTAGTTAGTTAGTTAGTTAGTTAGTTAGTTAGTTAGTTAGTTAGTTAGTTAGTTAGTTAGTCGCAGTTCCAACTTCACAGCAACGGGTCGTCCCCATTATGCTCCGTTCCTGTGCCAGTGAATATCACACAAAACGCTCCCCACTGCCCAATGTGAAAAGTGGAAAAGACTGGAGTCTCGACAAACAACAGCCCGCACAGATACACTGTGCATAATCCTGCCGCCAGAATGTCAACACAATAGTCCCCCACGAAACACCCAGTTTATCTCTGATGGAATCGGCAGTCATTTTCCCATCTGGATGTTTCCTAGATGTTCACCCACACAGTCCACGAAATACAGTTCATCGTCGATGGCAGTGGCAGTCAACCAGAAGCCCAGCAGCCACGCATTTCTGCATAAGGCAAAAACCGGTCAACTCTGGGACATAGCCATCTGTCATCGCTCCGAACATGCAGTCACATTCCAAAAAACCTCGGGCAGATTCAAAAGCATTTCACACGAAACTCACAGCTCACAGTGTCGCGCCACGCACTCACTCAGTAGCAGGGCGACGGAACCATCAAGCCTCCTTAGTCGCCTCTTACGACATGCATGGTAGGCTACAGTGTTGCTATTCTTTGCTTCCCTTATGGGCCCCGGCAACACACGGGAGAGTAGTAGTAGTAGTAGTAGTAGTAGTAGTAGTAGTAGTAGTAGTAGTAGTAGTAGTAGTAGTAGTAGTAGTAGTAGTAGTAGTAGTGGTAGTAGTAGTATTCCTCCTGTTGTTGCTACTACCACTACAAATACTATTACTTCCACTACGTCTAACATTACAACAACAATAACAATAACAATAACAACAACAACAAATACTACTACTACTACTACTACTACTACTACTACTACTACTACTACTACTACTACTACTACTACTACTACTACTACTACTGTTGTATGTCCATCAAGAATGATGATGACCATTCATTTCATCCAGTGGGGTTGAAGGTGTGGAGCCGTGGGTTCTAAGATGGCTGATAAGGCCTATTTTGGCTCGAAATGTTCTTTGACAATGTGGGCAAAGAATGCTTGACGTCTCTGGAGGAGGATTTCCTGCAGTGGTTTTTCTGTCCTGCCTTTTCTTCACAGCTCTTGCAGTCCTGGTTGCCTCACATATGACTTCACCCTTGCGTAATGATGCATGCCACGAATTTCGGTCTCTGGCTGCAGCCTCCCAGGTGTCATGATGAATTCCAAAAGCATTCAGTGAAATTTTCAGAGTGTCTTTAAAACGTTTCCTCTGGCCACCTTGGGAGCGTTTACCACAACTCAGTTCGCTGTAAAAAATTCGTTTAGGGAGCCTGTGATCTGGCATGCGAGTCAAGTGACCAGCCCAGCGAATCTGATTCTTCATCAGTAGAGTGTGGATACTGGGCATGGATGCTCTTTCTAGGACTTCAGTGTCTGGAATCTTGTCTTGCCATTTAATCTTCAGTAGCTTCCTTAGGCAGACTGTGTGGAAGTGGTTTAATTTCCTAGCTTGTCGCTGATAAACAGTCCAGGTTTCACAAGCATATAGCAGTGTGGATAATGCAACTGCTTTGTAGACTTTTAGCTTTGTTTGCAGGCTTATTCCAGTTCTGTCCCATACATTCTTGTACAGTCTGCCAAAGGCTGCACTGGCCTTGGAGATTCTTGCATTCACTTCGTCATCGATTGTGGCAGCTTGTGACACGGTGCTGCCAAGATAGGTGAATTTGTCCACAACACTTAGTCTATGATCATTCACTTTGATATTCGGCACAGTGTGAATATTCCCTGGAACTGGCTGGTACATCACTACAGTCTTCTCCAAGTTGATATTGAGCCCAAAGTTGGCACAGGCATGTGAGAAAGCTGAAACATTATGTTGCATGTCCGCCTCTGAGTTGGCGTATAGAGCGCAATCATCAGCAAACAGGAGCTCTCTGACGGTGCCGCTGTTAATTTTGGTTTTAGCTTTCAGCCTTCTGAGATTGAATAACTTTCCATCCATACGGTAGTTGATGTCTATTCCAATGTCGTCGTTCTCGAAGGCATTCATCAACATGGCTGAAAACATGAGGCTGAACAGTGTTGGTGCCAGGACACATCCTTGCTTCACTCCATTGGTGACGGGAACGGGTTCAGACAGTTCACCATTTTCCTGTACTCTTGCCTGCATGCCGTCATGAAATAGCCGCACTATTTGGACAAACTTTCGTGGACAGCCATATTTTGCCATAATCTTCCACAGTCCTTCTCTGCTGACTGTATCAAAAGCCTTGGTAAGGTCAATGAAAGTGGAGAACATTTCGCAGTTCTGTTCCTGACATTTCTCTTGCAGCTGCCTTGCAGCGAAAATCATGTCAACAGTTCCACGTTCTTTTCTGAAGCCACATTGACTCTCAGGAAGAAGACCTTGATCGAGATGGGCTGTGATGCGATTGAGAAGAATTCTGGCGAGTATCTTCCCTGCAATTGAAAGCAAGGAGATGCCTCGGTGGTTGTCACAGGATTGGCGGTTTCCTTTACGTTTGTAAAGGTGGACTATTGACGCATCCTTAAAATCTTGTGGCATGGTCTCGTTCATCCATATGTTTGTGAAGACTTGGTGAAGCTGCTCTGTTAGGACCGGCCCACCTGCCTTGTATATCTCTGCTGGGATGGAGTCAGGACCAGGTGCCTTGCCGCTGGAGAGTTGCTGGATGGCTTTGTTTACTTCCACTATGATTGGCAGGTCATCAAGTGTCTCATTGGTGGGAACTTGAGGAAGGCAGTTGATGGTTTCATCATCGAAGAAGGAAGTTGCATTTAAGATTTTGCTGAAATGCTCTGCCCAGCGTTGAAGGATTTCTTTCTTCTCGGTGACCAATGTTCCCCCATCTGCACTAAGGAGGGGAACTATGCCTGGTGATGAAGGACCATAGACCGATTTCAGTGAGTCATAGAAGTTTTTCATATCATGTCTGTCAGCAAAGCCCTGAATTTCATCAGCTTTGCTGCTCAGCCAGGAGTCCCGCATGTGCCGAAGTTTCTGCTGCACTACTCTCTGAATGTTCTTGAAAGCATCTTTTTTTGATGTTGACTTTGGGTCATTCAAATGTGCCTTGAGGAGAAGATGTTTCTCGGCCAGTAATTGGTTGATGTCTTCGGAATTTTCATCAAACCAGTCTTTATGCTTTCGGGGGGCTGGACCCAGGATTTCCATAGCAGTGTTGTAAATTATGTCCTTTAGGGCTCTCCATTCTGTTTCTGTATCCTGTTTAGCTTCAGCATTGGGCTTGAGGCGGTCTTCCAGCATATTTTCAAACGACTGCTGCATTTTCTTGCTGTTTAGGCGGGTGACATTTAGCTTTGTTTGCATTTTTGCCCCTTGAGGACGCCGTGGTGGCCTGATGTGGATGTTCATTTTCGAGACAATGAGACGATGGTCTGTCCAACATTTGGCACCACACATGGATTTTGTCACTCGAACGTCTTGTCTGTCACTCCTCCTGACGATGACATAGTCAATGAGGTGCCAGTGTTTCGAACGAGGGTGCATCCACGATGTCCTATTTCTCATGGGGAGACGGAAATTTGTGTTCGTAATCAGGAGATCATGTTCGGCACATGTCTGAAGGAGGCGGAGTCCATTGCTGTTACAATTTCCGACTCCATGCTTTCCAATAATGCCACTCCAAGAGGTGGTGTCCGTGCCTACTCTGGCATTGAAATCCCCAAGGAGTATAAGTTTGTCTCCTTTGGGAACAGATGTTAATACATTGTGCAGGTCCTCATAGAACTTGTTCTTGACATCATCTTCGTTGGTCATAGTTGGTGCGTAGACACTCACAATGGTTGCGTGCTTCCTTCCATTCAGCAGAGGCAACTTCATGGTCATGAGCCTGTCGTTTATAGCCTTTGGAAATCCAGCTAATTTGTCGACCAGGGCCGACTTAATGGCAAATCCCACACCGGATTGGCGTCTTTCCTCGCTTTTCCTTTCACTCCAGAAAAATGTGTAGCCTGCACCTATTTCACAGATTTGGCCTTCTTCTGCAAGTCGTGTCTCGCTCAAGGCTGCAATGTCGATGTTGTACCTGCCCAGCTCTCTCCCAATCAGTGCTGTTCGTCTCTCTGGACCCGACGCGCCGTCTCTGTCAAGTAGGGTGCGTACATTCCAAGTTCCAATTGTTAAGGGAATATGGTTTACTCTTTTAGCTTTGCTTGTTTTATCTTTCTTTGTATGTCGACCGCAGTTAGGGTACCCACCAACCGCGGCTAGCTGGTTAGGTAGTGATGAAGCAGACAATGTTTAGGGCACCTTTTCTAGCCCCTTCCTCATGCTATGGAGGTGAGCAGTGTGTTCCTATAGAGGGCTGCTCAGTCGCTCAGGGGGCTGCCGAATCCCACTGCTGCTCCGGTCAGTAGAAGACGACCATATGGCTTGAGCCGCCTGTGTGCAGGTCTGCGACTACGACTGCCAGCGTACCCACGCCTGCCGCTCGCCCATCGCCACAGGGCTTGAAGGTGATATGTGACGTTGGATGAAGAATGACTTGCGCGATGACTTGGATTAAAGTGAGGAAGAGTTGCGCAATTCGTCGACCTCACTCTCTCGCCTGAGTCCATCTGAGTCCAGTGGCAAGACAAGTCGAGACAACTGGAGACGAATACAGGTGCAGTGGATGACCAGGGAGCTCTACGTGCCTTGCCGTGCTCATTACGTTCCACAACGCTTTGCAGGTAAACGCCGTCTTGCCCGTTGAATCAGGAATGATTTCTTCCGCGCAGTCTGCCGAATCCTGTCTTCACATGCTGGGTAGGCATACCCTAGTTTACCTATTGGTTTGACACCAAATCGGATACCCATGCCTGGTTTAGCCAGCCTCTCACAGCTGTTGCCCGGGGGGTGGCCGCTGTCGCATGCTGACAGCTACTAGGAGCCACAGGCACGAGCTGGGTGTCAGGCTTGGACCAGTGGGGAATGGGTCCTGAAAGGACATGAGAGTCATCCTTACCAAAGGTGCTACCAATGCCTGACACCCCGTACCCCCCTACTACTACTACTACTACTACTACTACTACTACTACTACTACTACTACTACTACTACTAGTACTACTACTACTACTACTACTACTACTACTACTACTACTACTACTACTACTACTACTACTACTACTACTACTACTACTACTACTACTACTACTACTACTACTACTACTTCTACTACTACTGTTACTAGCTTCAGACTTCCAATAAATATATTCTAAAGAAACTGACACGGCGGTTCCCCCCTAACATTCCACAACTACAGAATATACCTAACCCAGTACGACTTACATGTTCCAATCCGCATATCTACACAGATTTTCGACGGCTGGGAACTGGATGACGAGATATTCCCGTCCACTATAGACCACTCAGATCCGCTACTTAAGAGATACATCTCCTTGTGCGACAGCTCCAGTCTCAACTCCCGGTACCTCACCAAACAGAACATTGCCCAGGTTCAGTTTGTCGTGCCAACAGCTGGTCAAGGTTTTCAAGTCAGGGTCCATTTCAAAGTCAACTATGAACGTAAGGTTGATGTTGTTTCCTTGATACCTCTGTTTCTGCCCGTTGGGCGTTGGCTTATACTGCACATTATTGTAAATGTCCATACTTCGATTTTTTATTCTGTGTAAATTGTGTTTATTATTATTGGCACCCTGCCGTCTTGACAGACGATAGTTTGTTACATTGTGCTTCAAAAAGGCATAATAACTACAATCCATGTCGGTGGCGAATGTGACTGATAAGGCCAATTCGCGCTGTAAATGTTCGTCCGCAGTGGATGTATGTGAACACATGGTCATTTCCACCATCATGCACCATCTTACGTCTCACACGCTCGGTGTGTGACTTATCTGCAATAATTTTATCCTTTGTCTTTATTCCATTTCTGATATTTGCCCTCCATGCAATACGTTCAGCGGCGACTTGCTCCCAGTGTGCATTATCAATGCCTGTATCAATCATGTCCCACTTACACACATCTTTGTAAACTAGTAGAAGCCGACCCTGAGATCTCTTACCCATCTGTAATTCTGTGTAATAACTATAAGATATCACTGGAATGAGGCGCTACGCTGTCTGGTTTATGCGTCTGTTTCTTCTGCTTATAGTATCACCACCACCGCCGCCACTACTACTACTACTACTACTACTACTACTACTACTACTACTACTACTACTACTACTACTACTACTACTACTACTACTACTACTACTACTACTACTACTACTGCTGCTGCTGCTGCTACTACTACTACTACTACTACTACTACAACCACTACCACCACCACCACCGCCACCATCACCACCACCACCACCACCACCACCACCACCACCACCACCACCGCCAGCACCACCACCACCACCACCACCACCACCACCACCACCACCACCACCACCACCACCACTACTAGAGGTACTCAGACCTCAGTTACTACTAACATTACCTCTTGTACTAGTTTATTAATAGAACTTTCATTTTCTTATACGTCTCTCATACTCACCACCACTCTCATACCATACTCATACTTAACCCTCATACGCATACTTCTCTTACCCTAATTTCATCTACCTCTTCTTCTTCTTCTACTTCGCTTCCTTCAACTCCTCCCCTCCTCCTCCTCCTCTTCCCCCTCTTCCTCTTCCTCTTCCTCCTCCTCCTCCTCCTCCTCCTCCTCCTCCTCCAGCTTCTTCTTCTTCTTCTTCTTCTTCTTCTTCTTCTTCTTCTTCTTCTTCTTCTTCTTCTTCTTCTTCTTCTTCTTCTTCTTCTTCTTCTTCTTCATCCTTTTGATACTGGGATGTGCTGTGTTTCCAAAATTGCTTGTTTGAAACGAATTATATGACAATTGTATACCATTTCTGGCAACACACAGATTATGCAGAAATACATGATATCATTTAGGTCAAACAACATACTCTGTGCGCATGATTTCATATAAATTATACAACGTACAACAAGCATACAACAAGCACATAATATCATATAGAATAGAGCATACAATATACAACATGGACACAACAAGCATACAGTAAGCACATAATATATAGATCATACAACATACTACAAGCACATGATAACATATATATCATACTAGCTGACCCGGCCCGGCTTCGCCCAGCTCCTGGCGGGGAGCATCTCATTTAATTCATATTCGGCCCCTGCTCCCGTTCCCGTTCCCAAAGCGGGGAGCGTCTCATTTAATTCATATTCGGCCCCTGCTCCCGTTCCTGTTCTCAAAAAAGACGACCCGGCCCGGCTTCGCCCAGCTCCCGGTAGGGAGCGTCTCATTTAATTTAGATAAGTAGTCATATAAGTTCCAGTTCCCGTTACCGGAAATATGGAGGAACAGATTGGAAGAGAATAATCTTCATCACAATAACTAAATAGGGCAATCGGAAACTACTGAACGTAAACTTACCAAGATATCACGAAAACGCAATAAATGCAACGTGGACTGCATAGATGTCGAAGAGAAATAAAAAGATGAGTTAGAAAATGTTCATGTAATTAAAATAGATGCATTATTTTTATGAAAACTTTGAAAATGCCTTAAAGATGTCATCATTATATATTATAACACAGCAGAAGAAAAAGAAGGAGGAGGAGGAGGAGGGGGGAGGAGGATTATAACGCATATGCCTGTAGATAACTGTAGCGAAAAGGTCCACCTATTTGAGAAATATGCAACAATTTTACATTTATAGCAATGCTATTAAAAGTTATGTCCCCGCGCTATATATAAATTATAATGTAAATTAAAATATAAAATTTTATTAAGTTAATAACTGTTTGTACACTAAAAAAACTATGACAGTTGGCAGCACCGGAATGAGAAGAAGACGTGTAGAAAATTTCATCTCAATCGGATGGACCGTTCGCGAACGCATAAATAACATACAAACAGACATTGTCTTTTATATATATCATACAAGCGCATTATGTCGTACAAAAACTACAGCACATGCAGATGCCGTCAGACTCATCATTTGATGAAAAATAGAAACGAGTGTGCGGCTGGGACTATTTAACGGCACAATCTCTAAGTGAGAAGTCATATTTATAATATCTGCTGAATTAGAAAGAAAAGCAAATCTAGTTCTTGAAGACTATCCGTTGAAGTCTGATTTGTTTGTGAATAAACAGCAGATGGGTTGTAAACAGACACACAGCAATCAACTGCTTTGTTAGGACGAATAAGGAAGAAAGAGAAGAAGAAGAGGTAAGAGGAGGAAAGGGACGACGACGAAGATGAGGTGGAGACAGAGGAAGAGAATGAAGGGAACGAGGATGAAGAGGAGTAAGAGGAAGAGGAAGTCATCGTCACAGCGCATGGTTATTCTTCTTTGTTGTTTGGGGAGGGGGGGGGGCATGGCTTTAGTCCCACTATGTGACTTTCTGTCCATTGTGGTTCACAAAGGCCCGTCTGCCAGTGTTAGTGGACAGTGATTTGGTGATTGAGTTTGCAGTTTAGATGACCATCTGTGCAACCTGATCAGATCAAGTGCAGATACACCAAGACTGTTTTTTTTTTTTTTTGCGCTCGCTCGCTTTGAACTCAAGCATAGTCCATCCACACTACTTCTTGTAGTGCTGAACTGAATTTTGCATGTGGATTAGCTTTCCCTATTAACAGTGTCCCTAGCCATCAAGCGAACACACTCCGACTTCAGCTGTACTTGTAATTTACTCCCCCAAGTCAAAGACGATAGGTCAACATTTTAGTCCAACTGTCCGATGTAGGGGTTGAACCCTTTACCTCGTCATCAGTGCACCGGATGTTTAAGAACGCGCGTTCTTATCCATTCGGCCATGCTGACCTACAAAGGTGCCAAAGAAAGAGTAGGTTACGGCCAACAAATATTGGATGGTGGAAAATGGGAAGTAGGGGTGTGTCACAGTTATGAATTTAAACTTGTTAATATGGAGCATACATGTTGTATTATAAATCACATTAAAGAGGGTTGTATTGGGAAAATTACTGTATTGACATTTTAACTATAATTTTACTTTTAACTATAATTTTAACAGCCCATAGCTATTACAGAAGTTTGAATAAGACGATTTATTATCCTATGGTAATTAATCAGTAAATAATCAGACATTGGTGTCGGGTCTTTGTCAGATATGACTGAGCTACCGTATGACAGTAGAAGGTAGTACTTGCTTTCTGTTAAACCGAATGTTGGGAGGCGCTCACTAAATCCGACACCCCACATTGTACCAACGGTTTCGGTTGGAAGAGTGCAATTGGGAGGGTACACGCCTTACCCTAGTGCGAGGAAATGCAACCTAAAGACTAAATGTCATGGCAGGGCAAACCAGGCCCTAAGCGTTGGTGGGCAACTGGTCTAGGATGGAAGCTCTGATAGGCGGACAGTTAAAGTGTATTGCTTTGTTGATCCAGCAGCTTCTGCAGCTTGTTTTGTTCCAGACGTATTGGTGTAACCTATCCTCTGGAGTAAACGAGGCAGGTCGAGAGGGAGATCATGCTGCATGGGCAACACATGGTCTCTAAAGTCAGCCCAGGCTTTGTGTTATCGAGAGGCATAACTCAAATTTACAAACTATCGTCTGTAAAGACGGCAAGGTGCCAGTCAATCATACATTCACAAC
The DNA here is from genome assembly GCA_963921405.1 of Cepaea hortensis. Classification (NCBI taxonomy): domain Eukaryota; kingdom Metazoa; phylum Mollusca; class Gastropoda; order Stylommatophora; family Helicidae; genus Cepaea; species Cepaea hortensis. The sequence goes on along the minus strand of OY992876.1, from coordinate 467,403,489 downwards.
TCTATTACTGCACTTTTCATTAATTATTCTGCCCTCCTGCAGCCTACTTTAACTATTTATTTATACCTTCTTATTGTACGGTGTTAGCGTGCAACATGATGCTGCTGTCCAACCACTATCAGAAGATTACCCTGAGGAACTACGGCCTGCGGAGAAATTGTACGGTTCTGTCCCTTTACCCACAGGAAGTTCAGATTCTGTACATGAACATAGGTAGGTACGCATGCAAGAACCAGTACGGTTTTAAATGTGTATGTTTGCTGTTAGATTTTTCCGTCGGTTAGTTGATCAGTTCATACGTCTGTTGCCATTCTGTTGGTCTGTCATTCTGTCTATCTATCTGTCATTCGATCTGTCTATCTGACATTCTATTTATCTCTCTGTTTTTTTTTTTCGATCTGTCTATCTATCTTTGATTCGATATGTCTGTCTGTCTGTCTGTCTGTCTGTCTGTCTGTCTGTCTGTCTGTCTGTCTGTCTGTCATTCGATCTATATGTCTGTCTCTGGCATTCTATCTATCTGTCATTCGATCTGTCTATCTAACATTTGATCTATCTATCATTTGATCTGTCTATTTGTCATTCGATCTGCCTGTCTGTCTATCTGTTATTCGATCCGTCTGTCTATCATTCGATCTGTCTATCTGTCATTCGATCTGTCTGTCTATCTGTCATTCACTCTGTCTTTTGGTCTATCTTTCATTCGATTTGCCTCTCTGTCTGTCTGACATTCGATCTATATATTTATCTGTCATTCACTCCGTCCGTCGATCTATATGTGATTCTGTCTGTCTGTCTGTCTGTCTGTCTGTCTGTCTGTCTAGTTGGACAGCTAGATCCCTACTGGTTGGAAAAACTAATCCTGCACCTGCTGGAGATTGAACCCGAACCATGTCTTTGCTGGCAGTTGCACTCATTTTAGTTTGTATAGTCTAGTACAGTGGTTCTCAACCTTTTTTGGCCCCTGGCCCCTTCACCATATCTTCGTATTTCCTAACTAAAAATTTGGCCCGTGCCCCCCTTCATCATATTTTCAGAACTTCACTCCTCACTTTCGTATTTCCTACCTAAAAATCCCGCCCGGCCCCTACACAGTATGCGTAATAATGGAAGCTAAATTTAACAGCACATACTAAAAAAAAGTCTAGACGTACACATAAAACATGATTTGTGGGTCTAGTTACTTTATAAATTGAATTTTAGAAGGGTGAGACGTACAGAACCGTAAAGTATGAAGGGAAAAACAATATCAAGCAATCGGTTCTTGTATTAACGCGATCTTGAAATAATCTTAATCCCCCCACCCCCTGGAAACCCTAAAATTCCTCCCTGGGGGGAATTCCCCACCGGTTGAGAACCACTGGTCTAGTATTACATGAGTACAGTTTCTCTCTAGTATTGGCCAGGAATCTGTGAGCAATGGCGTACCTAAAGTCCATGGAGGAGAAACTGCCAGCCCAGTCCCAACCCCAACCAGTCTGTCTGTGGTGAATCTTGACATTGTTATATCCTGATAACATTATTATGTGCCATGCCGATAAGCGTAAGCGGTCATGTTTCGCCATCTCACACGATCATCAGAGTCGTGGATCAGTTCTTTGTTCTTATCTCGACCACGCCTCGTGGCCAAACCATCCAGATATTTACTTCTCTGCCTTCCTCAAGTTCTTCCCCCCCCCTCCCTCAATCTTGCCAGTTGTCACCAAGTTTTCTAATCGGTAGAATCGGTGACACGTTCACAAGTAACAAAATATAAAGTAGATTCGTTAACATTTATTAGAACATAGAAAATGATCACAAGTAACAAAATATGAAGTAGAAGCAATCAATCAATCCATGCCGGATTTCACTCGATCACCAGTGTCGTGGATCAGCTCAGTGTTCCTGTCTCGACCATGCCATAAGGCCAAGCCATCCATGTATTTACTTCTCGGTCTTCCCCTTGGTCTGTTCCCTTCGATCTTGCCAGTTGTCACCAAGTTCTCCAATTCATTTCTTCTCATAACATGTCAAAACATTTTGACTGTCTACGTCTAATTTCTCTAATCAATTTACGATTTTCATTTGTCTCCTGTAGTACTTGGTCATTGATTTTTCTGTCTGTCCATGGTATTCTTTGCATTCTTCTCAGAAACCACATTTCTGCAGCCATCAGATGTTTTTCAGCTTGACTGCTCATTGTCCATGTTTCACATCCATACAAAAGAACAGGCTCTATGTAGCACCGCAACACTCTTTTTCTCATTTCAATTGACATCTTTATATTGGTCAGTATGTTTTTCATCTTGCTAAAGGCTTCTTTTGCCATGGCGATTCTTATTCTAATCTCTACAAGGCATCCCCCATCAGATGTTATGACTGTTCCGAGATAATTGCACCTATTCACTTGTTGAAGAGTATTCACATTTAGAATAGTTAACATTTATTAGATCGCGATCACAAGTAATAATATGTAAAGTAGAATAGTTAACATTTATTAGAACACGAAAACAAGTAACAAAATATGAACTTAGTTATCGGTTTTGAACAGCCCTCTAGTATATTATTGGGAATGAGACCTCTGCAACACACCCCGCTTAGAGCTTTTCTTGTGGTGCCGGGTAGAAAGAACAATCCGCACACCGACCTCACTCCCAACTACGGAAAGTAAAGTTGCCTACAAAATTAACCTGGGGTTGATAGCAACGTCTTGCCAGAGACATGCAGCATTTGAAATCTCACTCCCATAGTGGCAAATACTTATCTGGAAATCAAACATAAATGAATTGTACTTAAGACTAAAAACTACAAGATTTCCCGAGAACTTATAAACAACAGGAGGTCGGCTTGGCCGAGAGGTTTAATTATCTCCCTCTTAAACTTCATCTAGTGGTCGCGGCGTAGTGGGGTATTTTCATACACCGGCCACTTTGACCTACATGTTGAGTTCTTGTCCTTGACCTACATGTTGAGTTCTTGTCCTTGACTTACATGTTGAGTTCTTGACCTTGAATTGGGGAGGTATATACAAGCACTTCAGAAGTAGAAGGGTAAGCCTTATGGCGAGGGACACTGGTTAAAGGGAAAGCTAACCTTCGTACAAAATCAGTCTAGTGCACATCTTAGTAGTAGTAACTACTAAGAGCAGTAGCGCATGTGTAAATTAAGTTCAGCGCGAACGAAAGTTTGCAAAATAACTTTACCAACGGCAATTATATTGTTCATTGGTATCTGAATACACTTTTTAGAAATTAAGGAAGTCATGTCATAATTGCGTGATTGTTTTGAGAATCGGCACTGAAACATTACGGGCAAACCCTCAGGTGGAGTTAGTGGGCTTTCGGGTATGTCATGAGGCGGGTTCACGGGTCCCAGTCATTTGAAACCCATTGGATTACAGTCAACGACGCTTTTATAGTTATCTGTATCTGTATCTTTATCTTTAACAACGTTAACACTTATGTTTTCCAGGTGAGACAAATAGGGACAAACTCTTCTTGCCAGCCAAGCCTGAACTGAGTACTGGGGTCAGGACATTGGTAAGTAGTAATTGGGGTAATGTCATTGGTAAATAGTATGTGAGGTAAAGACTTTGGTAAGTGGTATGTGGGTAAGGCCATTGGTAAGTGGTATGTGGGTAAGAACATTGGTAAGTTTTATGTGAGGTAAATCATTGGTATGTGGTATGTGGGGTGAGGACATTGGTAAATGGTATGGGGGTAAGGACAGTGGTAAGTGGTATGTCGGGTAAGGACAGTAGTAAGTGGCATGTGGGTAAGGACATTGATAAGTGATATGTGAAGTAAGGACATTGGTAAGTAGTATGTGAAGTAAGGACATTGGTAAGTGGTATGTGAAGTATGGACATTGGTAAGTAATATTTGGAGGTATGGACATTGGTAAGTTTTGTTTGCTATTGTTTCCTCAAATATATCTTGTTGTATGTAACGTGTTAGCTAGCATCGTGTGGTCTTGATAGGTAATAATCAACACTCAAACAACAACAACAACAAACAACTAACTACCATTACTAGATCCTCGAGTATCGAAGCACGAGTAGTATGTGGGTAGTATGTGAGGTAAAGACATTAATAAGAGGTAACATAGAAGCCACAAACAATAATTATTTTAAAAATTGTTTCACGAAAACCCCATTCAGAAAGCTAATGAATGGCACCCACATATGTAAAGGGGGAAAAAAGTATAGATAAGAGAACACAGTAGTTAAAAATTAGTTCCATATCCTTACAGGACGTAGCAGTCAACTCCAGCAATTATTGACTGTGATTCATGGGCAAGTTTACGTTCAGTAGTTTGCTATAGCTTTCTGAACGACCGGCACTCATACAATTGTATGGAAACCAACGCGGTCCGCATAACCCCGTGGCCACAGAACCGGCGAACACAATAGACAATATGAAAACTGAACGTTACACTCATATCGTTATTTGAACTTTTCATGGCAAACAATGCCAGCATTTGGCTAATGTAACAAATATCACTGGCTCAAGGTACGGTCAACAACGGTCACTCAACAACCAGACAAGCAATGCCAGCATTTAGCTAATGGAACAAATATCACTGGCTCAAGGTAGGGTCAACAACGGTCACTCAACAACCAGGTGACGAAGATTTGTGATAGCAACGTGCTCAAACCACTTGTCCTTACAGTTCTCATAGTTTCTACTGTCTCAATGTTAATTATGAGGGTAGATTTTAATGTCCCTGTGTGAATTATAAAGAGAATATCTAAAATTTCAGTGTGTTGTATGAGGCGAGAGTCTAATATCTCAGTGTTAACTATGAGGGATGGATTCTAATGTTTCAGTGTTAAATATGAGAGCAAACTTAGATATTTGGCTTCGTCACCTAGTTCATGAAACACTGGGTAAAAATCCAGGCATGTCCACCTTACACATTTTGAAACGTGAATTTGATGCCAATTAGAACCCTCTATGTGGAGACTGCTTGTGCAAAAGACATTATGTTCTCCAGCCTAGAAACAAAATAACTCCCCAGGTTTACAATAGCAGAAACAAACAAGTGAACTGAGTGTACAATTCATTCTCTTAAAACAATGTATTCACTTAGTGAATTTTAAACACATAAGCCACAAACAATTGTTCTAATTATTTTTTCGCATTCTGTACCCGAGGAACAATAAACGATTGCTAAAATAATTTGAGGAGTTCTCATTAAGGCGGCTCCAGACAGTTTTATGCAAAGTGAAAGAGTCCATTAACAATTGTAAATGATCGTGGCAATAATTAATGGTCCACATTCGAACAATACCTGCTACTTTGTGTTTGAGTGTCTCAGCTAATGTAGTATTTATTTGTTCACTTATATGATGTATAACTCTGCAGTATGCACCTGACCAGATGAAGCGGAAAATACCAGGCAATAAATCGTGCAATATTTTGTTTTTGGCTTCTGTGTTTACATGCCTTCTCTGATGGCTGGTTAGTAGATCGGATGTGTGGCTCTTTTAAGAGAAGTAAAAGAACGATGACTATTTTTTTAAGCAAGATGTATTGGGTATATACTAGTTAAGTAAGCAAAGCTTCTTATGAGGTGTATGCTTTCATTCATGTACCATGCCGATAATAGTAGGCTGTCATGATTCGCCATCTCACTCGATCACCAGAGTCTTGGATCAGGTCAGTATTCTTGTCTCGACCATACCATGTGGTCAAGCCATCCAGGTATTTACTACTGTGCATTCCCCTTGTTCTCTTCCTCTCGATCTTGCCAGTTGTCACCAAGTTCTCAAATTTATTTCTTCTCATAACATGCCCAAAACATTTTGACTGTCTACGTCTAATTTCTCTATTCAGTTTACGATTTTCATTTGTTTCTTGTAGGACTTGTTCATTGGTTTTTCTGTCTGTCCGTGGTATTCTTTGTATTTTCCTCAGAAACCACATTTCCACAGCCATCAGATGTTTTTCAGCTTGTCTGCTCATTGTCCAAGCTTCACATCCATACAAAGGTATACGTTCTATGTGGCATCAAAACACACTTTTTCTCGTTGCAATAGACATCTTTTTATTGGTCAGTATATATTTTTTTTTTTCATTTTTCAAATGGCTACCTTCGCCATGACAATTCTTGTTCTAATCTCTTCAAGGCATCTCCCATCAGATGTTATGACTGTTCCGAGATAATTGTATCCATTCAGTTGTTTAAGAATACTCCCATTTACTTGTATAATACATTTTGGTATCTCTTTCTTCCTAGTGACGACCATAATCTGTGTCTTCTTGCAATTTAATTCTAACCCTAGTTGTTCACTGTGTGCAACAACTGCATCTGCTAAATGTTGCAAATCCTGTTCATTGTCAGCAATCAATACTGTTGTATATAATGTTCTAGTTTCATTAGCATGTTTCAGGCAGCCGTTGTTAGTTACTCTGGCTCAGGAACCACATCTCTGTTGCTTCTAATTTCTTCTTAATTTATTCATTTATATTCCAAGATTCACTGCCATACAGCAAAACTGGTGCTATATAGCATTTCAGCACTCTCTTATATTCAATGATAATGACTTATTGCATAAGATACTCTTTATTTTCTGAAATGCGGATTTTGCTTGCCTTATTCTGCTCTTAATCTCTATTGTGCAGCTTCCATCTGGTGGTATAAATGTCCCTAGGTATTTAAAATTATCCACTTGGTTAAGAATGTTCCCTTCTATTTCTATGTCACATTTTGGTGTCACTATTTTCTTTGATATCACCTTTGTTACTGTTTTCTTGATATTCAAAACACTGTTTGTACTGTTAAAAATATCATTGACAGTGTCGGAGTCTGCTGGGCGGAGAAGATAGCGTTCAGCTGTATGAGGGAACAGGTGTGGGATCTGACAGCTGGAAATTGGTCTTTGGTATCTGCGGAGTCAGGCAGACGATGGGTATGTTTACATCGACATTCTGACGCTTCTGTTGTTATTTGGTAAATATATACAATTTTTGTCAGTCGCAGCCATGAAAAGAGTTCTTAACAGATTCTGCGCCAAACCAGAGGTAGGTGTGGACCAAACAAAAATAGATGACGGAAAATGGAAAGTAGGGGCGTGTCACAGTTATGACTTAAGCGTTATTAATATGGTAGTATACACACGTTCACAGCGGGTATGGAAAGTAGCTTAAGATGATTTATTATTCAATGGAACTTAATCAGTTAAGAGCCATATTGAGCCAATCCTGGCGTATGTAAGTGAATCATGGACAATTAGTTGACAGTAAAGGTATTGTGTGGCAGCTGAGCAGATGTATTGTTATAGAAGAATTATGAGAACACCGTGGACGGATAGAAAGAGCAATGAAAATGTCTTACAGGAACGAAAATGGGTTACTCGCATCAGAAGTAGGCAGTCCGTATTCTCTGGGGATAAGATGAGAAGAGGCAAGTCGGAGTACGTCGCCACAACAGGAATGTTGGAAGGTAAGAGAGGCAGTGGAGATCAAGAGAGAAGATGATGGACAGTTTGATATCATGACATGGAGGAACGTTGGCTTCAGAAATGATTAATAGCAGAAGAGACCGAAGGCTGTGGACAAACATGGTCACCAACGCCACGCGGCATAGACTGTACAAGAAGATTGGCAGCACGGGAGACAGGAGGCTGTGGACAGACTTTACCACCAATGCCACCCAGCATGGACCATAAGAAGATTGGCAACACAAGAGACAGAAGGATGTGAATAGACATGATCACGAACATCACACGGCATGGACTATAAGAAGACTGGCAGCACGAGAGAATGGAAGTTGTGGACAGACATTCATTATTACCAGCGCCACGCGGCATGGACGATATAAGAAGATTGGCAGCTAAAGAGAATAAAGACCCTGGACAAACATGTTTACTAAAATCATACGGCGTGAACTATAAGAAGAAGAAGAAAGATATACGAGTACATGCGTCCAAGAAGGAAGTTTGTCAGTGGTAACCGCTTTAGTCATAACACTGCAACATGGAACGAGCTAAAGGTACACTGAAAAAGTGAAGACAAATTATCCTGGAAATTAGCGACATGACCGCCCATGCTTATCGGCATGGCAAATGTTGATGACTAGCTATGACTATAACTATGACAGCAATCTCCGTGACTTCCAAAACCTTCCTGTTGGTACACTGCCATACTGCGAAACAGGTTCTTTATAACATATCGTAATTTCTTTCTGACATGCAATGCATTCAACTTATATAAAATATTATACATGCCGAATATATGAACTTATGGCGGATTCTTCTTCCTTCTTCTCTCCTGCTTCTTGCTTTTCTTCGTAGTCTTCTTCTCTGTCGTCATCGACTTATTTGTCTTCTTCTTCTTCTTACTTTCTTCATCCAAACTGTAGGATCATCATCATCATTTGCTATGTTGATAAGCATGGTCTTACACGATCATCAGAGTCGTTGATCAGCTCTGTGTTCTTGTCTCGACCATGCCATGTGATCAAGCCATCTAAATATTTACTTCTAATACTTCTATGCCTTTCCCTTTTTCTTTTTCCCTCAATCGTACCAGTTGTCACCAACTTCTCTAGTTTATTTCTTCTCATAACGTGCCTAAAAATTGGTTCTGCCTGTGTCTAATTTCTCCAATACGTTTACAGTTTTCATTTGCTTCTTGCAGGACTTGCTAGTTGGGTTTTCTGTTTGTCCATGGTATCCTTTGCATTTTCCTCAGAAACCACATGTGCCCTGCCGTTAGATGTTTTTCAGCTTGTCTGCTCATTGTCCACGCTTCACATTCATACAAAATTATAGGTTCTATGTGGCACTTCCACACTCTTTTTCTCACTGCAGTTGGCATTTTTTTTAAAGTAGAATACGTGGTACAAAAGAAGCCAATGAAATGACCGTTGTTCCTTCTCTCCAGACCCCATGATGATCAAGTTGCGCTGCCACAGCTCGGCGGTCAGACTACAGTCCAGTGGGCAGTACTTCAATGTGGTCACTTTTGCATACCTTCCAGGCCAAGACGACGAGAACACATGTTGACACCGATACTGTCCTATCTTTGCTGTGGTGTAATGTAAACTTGAATAACATAGGATTAAACTTCACAATACTTTCTGTGATTTCTAGTTTGTTTTCTGTGATTTATTCACAACACTTTCGGTTTCGTGATTTCTTAATTGTTTTCTGTGATTTCTTCATAATACTCTGTGTAATTTCTTGTTTGGTTTCTGTGATTTCTTTACAATTCCCATGATTTCTTATTTTTTTCCTCTGTTATTTCTTCACAATACTTTCTGATGTTTTGGTTGTTTTTCTCCAGTGATTTCATTTTTTTTTTCTGTGATTTCTTCACAGTACTCTCTGTGATTTCTTGTTTGTTGTTCGTTTTAGTCTTGTTTAACAACGTCGTTATTTTATATCTGAAGATCAAAGTCAAACTGCTTGTAATAAACAGAAGGGTGTGAACATTGCAGATAAATGTCTCATAAACAGATGTATGTGAACACTGGAGAAATATGATTGCTCACACGTATCAGCACGTCACATGATGATGAGAGGAGCTGGCTAACGTGGTTACAGTAGATCGTGATAAGAACTACATTCTCCATTGGACCTGCCTAACACTGATGAAGCTATGATGAGGGGTGTTTTGTTGTTATGAGATCAAGCTGTGACCAAGATATAGAAAGATGGGCTGTGAAAGAGGAGCTCATGCGTCTTAATACTCCATTATTTGTATCTATTATATGTCATTTCAACAGCGAAAACAATCCGAATACAAACAACATTACTCACAAACAAGCTAGAGACAACCTTATATAAAAACCAACAACAAACAACATTAAACAGAAACTAACCACATGAAAAATTAAAAAAAAAAAAATGAAACAAAATTAAACAAAAGCATCAAACGACATTAAACAAAAGCAACACACAATATTAAACAGAAACAGCAACAAACAACATTAAAAAGAAACAACAACAAACAACATTAAATAGAAACAACAAACAACAGTACATAGAAACAACAACAACCACCATTACATAGAAACAACAACAAACAACATTAATCAGAAACAACAACATTAATCAGAAACAACAACAAACAACATTAAACAGAAGCAATAACAAACAACATTAAACAGAAAGCAACAACAAACAATGCTAAACATAAGCAACAACAAACACCATTACACACAGACAACTGGAAAAGTCTTACCCAATAATCACGTACAAACAATGCTACACAGAAACCAGCAACACACATGGACCAAAAAAAATACACATACCAACATAAAACATAGGTCAACTTACACTGTTGTTATTATAAAGTACTAGCTGACCCTGCCCGGCTTCGCCCAGTCCCTGGTGGGAAGCATCTCATTTAATTCATATAAGTAGTCATATAAGTTCCCGTTCCCGTTACCGACTATCTGTCTGTCTGTCTGTCTGTCTGTCTGTCTGACCCGGCCCGACATCGCCCAGCTCCTGGTGTGAAGCATCTCATTTAATTTATATAAGTAGTCATATAAGTTCCTGTTCCCGACTGTCTATCTGTCTGTCTATCTGTCTGCCTGACCCTGTCCGGCTTCATTAAATTCATACAACAAAAAAAAATGTAACTTAAAAGAACGTTCTACCACACACCATCCATTATTTTTAATGAAAACTCTTTCTAATCACCTGCATGACTACAGTAACTTCTTAAGCAAAAAAAGATGAGTTACAATGTTATGCATTGTGCATCATTTTTATGAAAACTTTGAAAATGCCTTACAGATTGTATCATTATTTATTATAACTCATATGCCGGTACATAACTATGGACAAAGAGTTTATAAATCTTTGAAAACGATGCCACAATATGACTATAATTTATACAGAGAAGTTATGCCCCTTGAAATAACTTTTACAGAGTTAGGTCCCCTGAGATATATGAAATTATGATGAAAAATGAAAAATGAAATAATACTGAGTAAGCAGGCGATTTCACACTAACAAAATATCACAGTTGACAGCTCTGGAATGAAAGGAAGGCGTGTAGAAAATTTCATCTCAATCGGATGGGCCGTTCGCGAGCGAATAAAGGACATACGGAGATACGCACATCCTTTTTTATATATAAGATTTTATCAGTACTCAAGTTGAAAACATGAATACAATTAGGGAAACAAAAGAGCAACCATTTAAAATACTTACATAATGTACTAAGTCAGCACTAAAACAGAGTGACAAATAAATCATAAAAATTTAAAACACCCCTGCCAGAAACTCATTTATCACTTCACTATGATAAATACAGGGTGTTTGTAAAATCTCACTACTTTGTTTGTAGAATAGCTGTTTGTTGGAGAGTATGTTTCCATTTGCAAGAAGGAAAACATACTCTCCAACAAACAGCTGTTCTACATGCATAGTGTAGTGAGACTTTAAAAACACACATTATTATGTTACTATAGTATCCCAGCTATATGTCAATTGTTATTCGTAACAACAGAATATGTGACCATGGCAACCAAAAATACAAATGAATAAATAAAAAAGTCCAATACCTATTTCTAGGGAATAAATAAGATTGTCCAAGGGACCCGCTGTACCGTTGTTGCTAGGCACCCACCTACTAGCACGGATATTATGGGTCCGATCTCATCAGGGCAGATTCAGATGTTTCAATGACTTGGGTTCCTGTGTAAACCCAGCCTAAAATTGGTGGCAATAAATGTCTTGGGAAGTAATCGTAGCTGGTGTGATAATTACCACATAAACCACTCAGTGCCAAAATGTTTGTAACAAAATGGGTCTAGGGCTAAGGTCTGAAGGAGTTTACAGGGTTGTCCATCAGGTCTAATACTAATAGTTTATAGGGTTGTCCATCAGGTCTAATACAATTGATAGGGTTATCCATCAGGTCTAATACAATTGATAGTGTTGTCCATAAGGTCAAAACAGTTTATAGATTTGCCCATCAGGTCTAATACAGTTTATAGGGTTGTCCATCAGGTCTAATACAATTGATAGGGTTGTCCATCAGGTCTAATACAATTTATAGGGATGTCCATCAGGTACAATACAGTTTATAGGGTTGTCCATAAGGTTTAGTACAGTGTATAGGGTTGTCCATAAGGAAAATACAGTTTATAGGGATTTCCATAATATCTAATACAGTTTATCGGGTTTTCCATAAATTCTAATACAGTTTATTAGGTTTTCCATAAGGTCTAATGCAATTTATAGGTATTTCCATAATGTTTAATAGTTTATAGGGATTTCCATAAGGTCTAACAGTTTATAGGGTTTTCCATAAGGTCTAATGACTATGGAGAAAGAAATATATGTTAATGAGGAAAGATTGGAGGTGGTGGAAATTTTTAATATCTTGGGTCATTGATTACCAACAACGGTGACCCAATGAAAGAAATTAAACGACAACTATCAATTGCTCTTCAAAGACTAAAACTGAATAAATTATGGAGTGGGGCAGGTAGGACTACAAAAATTTGATTTTTAAGAGCATGCATCTTTCCCATTGCAACATACACCTGTGAGACCTGAACACTTACTAAACAAGCTGAACAGCGTGTTAATGCCTTTGAATACAAATGTTATAGACAGGTTCTAAGAATATCTTGGGTAAAGAAAAGAACAAATGCATCCATGCTTCAAGACCTAAATATTGAAGAGGGCTGGCTATTAAAGATGATAAAACAAAAGAAAATTGAAATATTTTGGTCACTTGAATCATCATGAAAGTTTGGAGAGAACAATAATGGAGGGGTATATGCCCGGGAAGAGAGGAAGAGGAAGACCAAAGAGAAGATGGATGCAGGATGTGGCAGATGATCTCCAGATGGGCGTATCAGACGCGAGACATCTTGCTTGTGATCGAGAAGTTTTCCGGAAGGTTGTTATGGTAGCGAGGTTCTGCATAGGACATGCTACTGAATGAATGAATAAGGTCTAATACACTTTATAGGGTTTTCCATTCAGATTAATATAGTTTATAGAGTTTTCCATAACGTCTAATACAGTTTATAGGGTCGTCCATTAGGTCTAATACAGTTTTAAGGTCACAATACATTCAGGTGCATACTAGGAATCTACAATTGTTGGACATTGTAGTAATAGAGAGTGCAAAAAGGACTATCCTTGAATATCAATAAAACAGCAACAATGGTGACAAAATAAAAGGTGACACCAAAATGTGAAATGGAAGGGGACATTCTTAAACAAGTAGATAATTTTGAATACTTAGGGGTAATTATAACATCAGATGGAAGATGACAACAGAGATTAAGAACAGAATAGGACAAGCAAAGGCTGCATATCAGAAAATGTGCTAAATGCGATATAGAACCTGTTTTGCTATATGGCAGTGAATCTTGGAATGTATATGAACAAATTAGGAAGAACTTGGAAGCAACCGAGATGTGGTTCCTGAGATGAATGTTGCAAATTCCTTAGACTGCCAATATAACTAACAACGATTGCCCGAGAGATTCTAATGAAACTAGAACATTATATATAGAACTATGATGACCACATTGTGACAACATGAAGAGAAAACATTCTCATCAACAGAATATTTCGAAATGCATTAAAAGTCGCAAAACCGATACCAAGCACAGACTGCTACAGCGACCATAGATTAATCATAAGCAATATACATAAAAAATTAAAGAGAATCAAATATACACCAAGAAACACACAATTTTATCTACTGGCACTGAAGAGTGAGGAGATAAAAGATAAATTCAACGTAGAGGTAAAATGTGATGCATTTTCTGATATGGAAATATTATTTTCAGATGTCAGAGACCAATGGGAAATATTAAAGAAATCAGTCAACCAAGCTGCAGAAACAATCATCCCAAATAAAGATAATGGGATGCAAGAAATCGATGACGGAAGACATCTTATAACTCATGGAAGTAGGAAAAATTACAAAAATAACCATGAAAAATATGGAAGAGATTCACATGATGCAAAGAGGCACAAGAAACATGGCTTGAGGAAAATTGCAAACCAACACAACACCCGGAATACTAAATTAATGCACAAAAGAATTGATGACAACACTAACAAAAGAACACACACATCAATGGGTTGCTTAAAAACCAAAGATGGCAAAATCATAATAGGAAAATATCAGATTTTACAAGCATGGTCAAATTATGTGAAAGACCTTTATGATGGTACAAGAGAAGAACATATTAATCCTCAGAATAATAATGAAGGACCATCAATTTTGAAGATGGAAGTTCAGTGTTCTCTTAACCTTATGAAAACTGGCAAGACCCCAGGTCCAGATATCACAACAGAAATGATCAATGCCTTAAAGGAATATGGAATAGACCAGGTCTATTGAACTTGAACTAAGTTTCGCGTTGTGTTATAATGTGTTGGTATGGGAGTCGGTCGTTCAGAAAGCAATGGCAAACTACTGAACGTAAAAACTTGCGTAGTACATCAACAGCAGCTAAAAAATGCTGATGTTAACTGCAACGTCCCATAAGGGATAAGCACAATAAAATTTTAAAAATCCACAACCTTAAGTAAAAGACAAATGAAATGTACGGGGGAAAATCAACAGAAAATTTGGAGAAGAGAAATTAGTCTCGTGTGAGAAAATACTTGGCAAGAAAGGTACAAGAAAACAGAGAAAGATGTATATGGAAAGCTTAAACGGCTGGTAAACAAATCTATATATATAAAACAGAGTGTATGTGGCTTTGTTTGTGTGTTTGTGGTCAGCTATGTATGTCTTGGATGCGTTCGATAACGGTACATCCGATTGAGATGAAATTTTCTACACGTCTTCCTTTCATTCCTGTGCAACCGACTATAATAGTTTCTTAGTGTAAAATCTTCTACTTATTTAATAACATTTACTTTTTCATTTTCATTATATAATGTCTATATAGCAGGGGGACTTCACTCTAGAAAAGTTATTTCAAGGGGCATAACTTTTAATAACATTTCTATATACTTTATAGTCATATTGTTGGATTTACTTGCACTATTGTTAAACTCTTTGTCTATAGTTATTTTCAGGCATATGAGTTATAATAAATAATGATATAATCTTTAAGGCATTTTCAAAGTTTGCATAAAAATAATGCATAAATGCATAACATTGTAATCCATCTTTTTCTGCTTACAGAACTTATCAACTGTCATGTCGGTGATTAAATACAGTTTTCATTAAAAATAATGAATGGTGTGTGGAAGGACATTCTTTTAAGTTACTGTTTACCGGCGAAACCACGCCGGGTCAGATAGATAGACAGACAGACAGATAGTCGGGAACGGAAGCTTATTTGACTACTTAAATGAATGAATTAAATGACACGCTCCCCACCAGGGACTGGGTGAAGCCGGGCCGGGTCAGACAGACAGACAGATAAAGACAGTCGGGAACGGGAGAGCTTATATGACTACGTATATGAATTAAATGAGATGCTCCCCACCAGGGACTGGGTGAAGCCGGGCCGGGACAGACAGACAGACAGATAGGCAGACAAACAGATAGTCGGGAACGGGAGAGGTTATATGACTACGTATATGAATTAAATTAGATGCTCCCCACCAGGGACTGGGTGAAGCCGGGTCAGACAGACAGACAGACAGATAGACAGACAGACAGATAGTCGGGAACGGGAGGGCTTATATGACTACTTATATGAATTAAATGAGATGCTCCCCACCAGGGACTGGGTGAAGCCGGGCCGGGTCAGCCAGACAGACAGACAGACAAACAAGCAGACAGACAGACTGATAGATAGATAGATCCCCTCCAGGGCCTGGGCGAAGCCGGGCCGGGTCAGCTAGTAAATAATATAAGCAAGACAAACTTCATCAACACATGACATGACAAAGAGGGCTGGAGTCATTATTACTGATGTCTGTTCCAGAACATTCATTTGAATAAGACAAGATTGATAACATATACAGTGTGCAAAGTACCTTATGCAATAAGTCACTGTTATAGAATGTAAAAAAAGAGAGTGCTGAATTGCTATATAGAAACTGTTTTGCTGTATGGAGTGAATCTTGGAATGTAAATGAACAAATTAGGAAGAAATTAGAAGCAACAGCGATGTGGTTCCTGAGACGAATGTTGCAAAATCCTTAGAGTGCCAGAGTAACTAACAATGATTGTCTGAAGGAGGCTAATTAAACTAAAAATTGGTATACAACAATAAGAAAGAGACAAACAGTTTTCTTTGGTCATGTGATGAGAAGAGAGGTATTGGAGAACATCGTGATGACTGGAAAAATCAAGGGGAAGAGAGGCCGAGGTCAACCAAGAGAAATGATGCTGGATGGATTGATATGTTGGCATGAAGGATTATTATCGATCCGGAACCACCAAGACCGAGATCTGTGGAGAGACATGAACGTATGCCAGTTGGCAGGGCACTTGACGATGATTACAGAGTGCAAACAATACTCCTAGGTTTTGAGCGCTTCCATAAGAGCTGTGGTGGTACAGTAGTTAGAGTGCTCACCTGCAAAGACATTAGATCAGGTTTAAACCCCAGAATTGGCTGGGTTAGGCTTTTCAAACCAGTACAGATATGGTTAACTTAGTCCCATAAAATGGGTTCAAGACTGTTCAACTTTTTCTGAATGCAAAAGAGGGTGAGAAAGAAAATTGATCACCCCGCCTCATTATGCCATGACTTAGAATATATGAAGACTCAAAATTACAGATTCCAATGTAAGACTGCCTTGGGACTTACTGCCTTTACCATGTTCACACAACAGTCTGGCATCAGATTCACACTCAGAGATATGCAATGAGTGAATCAACCAAAGCAACATGTAGAATTGGTTAACTTTACTAGAACACAATCACACGTGACAGAATGGGCGTTGAAGTTACAGCCGTCATCAGCACTAACAATAAACAGACGCTGATGCAACCACATAAACAAATCTTCATTAAATTTTTTTTAGTTTAGTTTGGTTTAATTAACGGATTAATATCACAACACATGGGTGTGACGCATAAGTGCTCTGTTCTACTCCTAACTGAAGCCTGAGTCCGGAGAATTTCAGCTCAGTGACGAACTCCTTAGCACCAGCGAGGATCCTGAAATACTTTGGGTAGATTTTTAACTCAAAATTTTGCCGGAGCAGTGCTGTTAGGCTACTCTTTTTGAATTCCCAACTGCCAAGGGATTTTTTACGTGCGCAACAATACACACGGGTGTCCGATCTCACTACCCAGAGAGCAGGGGAAATTTTGTTACTAGAAGTCCACGTGAAAAAATCCCAGTCCTCACCAGGGCTTAAACCCGAGACCTCCAGCACTCAAGGCAGACATCATACCTCAAGACCACTCAGCCCCCTATATACATTAAAATATCTATAAAGTTCTTAGCTATTGTGAAACGCTATATTCCTATGGTCTTTCCCAACTTCCCCCACCCTATCTTTGATACCTTGTTTTGTTTCAGCAGGCTCTGCCAGTATGTTCTTTTCCACCTATATGTAAGGCCCCTGGAACACGCATGGAGACCTTTATATGTATTTTACTGATTTGTGTATGTACTTTATCAGTGTATGCATTTTTAAGAGCATATATCTTTCCCATTGCAACATACGCCTATAAGACATGGACACTTACTAAATAAGCTGAACATCGCATAATTGCCTTTGAATATAAATGTTATAAACGGGTTCTAAGAATATCTTGGATACAGAAAAGAACAAATGCATCCATAATACAAGAGCTGAAGATTGAAGGAGATTGGCTACTAAAGACGATAAAACAAAGAAAATTGAAATATTTTGGTCACTTGAAACGTCATGACAGTTTGGAGAGAACAATAATGGAGGGGTTTATGCCTGGGAAGAGAGAAAGAGGAAGGCCAAAGAGAAGATGGGTGCAGCATGTGGCAGATGATCTCTAGATGGGTGTATCGGACGAGGGACATCTTGCTTATGACCAAGAAGTTTTCGGGAAGGTTGTTATGGCAGCGAGGTTCTGCAAAGGACATGCTACTGAATGAATCAGTGTATGTTTGTTGTGTGTGTGCTGACAATAGCTTTAGCAGTAACGTCCATTTAATCATGTGCCAGTAAAATGTACCTATCAATCAATTCTACTTCATTCATTTACTAATGGTATTTTTACAGCTTTGCCACCGTTCCACCAATTCCAAAACTCTGAGATATGGATCTATAGGGTGCCATCTGCAGAAAACCATGCATATGGCATTCTGGTCAAATCACCATCACATTTCTAAAACTTGTGGATGACTTTCTCTAAGCAATCAACTGCTTAATACAACACATTACCTAGCAACAATATACACAGATCAGTGCAGCTTCAGATGCATCAGTCGCATTAACTACAGTCTGAATATGTTCTGGTTCGCTTGAGTTAGTTCACATTTGCAGGAGTCAGTTATAGTTCACATGAGTCAGTTCTAATTCGCATGAGTCAGCGCTAGTTCATATATGGTAGTCCTACTTCACATGAGACAGTTCTAGTTCACATGAGTCAGTTCTAGTTCACATGAGTCAGTTCTAGTTCACATGAGTCAGTTAAAGTTCACATGACTCAATTCAAGTTCCTATGAATCAGTTCAAGTTCACATGAGTCAGTTCTAGTTCACATAAGTCAGTTATAATTCGCATGAGTCAGCACTAGCTCACATGTGTCAGCGCTAGTTCATATATGGCAGTCCTACTTCACATGAGACAGTTCTAATTTACATGAGTTTGTACAAGTTCCTATGAGTCAGGATTAATTCACAAGAGACAGTACATATTTACAAGACCCTTTACTAGATTGTATACTAGTTCAAATAAATTCTGAGAACTATTTCACACAAGTCAATTCTAATTCACATGAGTCAGAGTCACATGAACCAGTCCTAGTTCACAAGTCAGTCCTAGTTCACAAGTCATTCCTAGTTCACAAGTCAGCTCTAGTTCACAAGTCAGCTCTACTTCACATGAACCAGTCCTAGTTCACAAGTCAGCTCTACTTCACATGTGCCAGTCCTAGTTCACATGAGCAAGTCCTAGTTCACATGAGCCAATTGTCACAAGATAGCCAGTAGGCTGGACTCACGTCTTATTTAGGACAGGGAATCACTGTTCTAAATTTTCTACATGGGGACGACACCATGTATACACTTCTTTCTACTTACCTGCTACAGGGGGAAAGCTCCATGTTGATATACTATTCTTTACCTTTTATTAAAGAGGAGAAGTAAGTAGGAACTCTCCAGTCATACTCGGGTATGGGAAGAAGCTGGATGGGATGTCAGCTGTTTCAGTTTGGTCTGGGGCTAAGAACCTAGTGGGAAACACCCTTGGATGAATAGAGGGAGGAAGAAAGATGAAATGGTATACCGATAGGTTCCGGACGTAATCTCTGTTGTGATGACCGGACTGGTAACCTATGAAACGTAGGCCTTCCAAGACAAAGCTGATTGAGGGGCTACCTGACAAATGAGGACCCCTTTCACATGTCTTCTCTCACACACGCTCTCTTTATGTATGATGAACAGGGTTTGGTAGTATATTGTTAACATGCAGACCAGTTACTGAGGGCGTAGCGGCCCGTGTATGTGTCAAGTACGCAGGGTTATTACAGGGTCTATCACTAGTTGTTCTCCTTACAGGGTCAGCCTTCTAGTGTGAAGCACCAACCCGATCTGTACTGAAAATGGAAAGGTGGAGCCAGGCCAGTACCATAAGCCAGTGATTCAGCGAACTCCCCGGTGTTGGAGCAGAGCACTGGGTTTCTGCTGAGAGGTCTCTTTCAGCCATGTTATGACCTAGTCTGAAGGTCCGGCCCAGAAACCACCTACCCCAACTTTCAACAAGTAAGATTATTGCTATGCCATGTGATTTTCCAGGCCACAATGCTGCCAAAGAAGACAATTCCGTCTGGTATATGAACTACCATGCTCCGACGGAAAGGTTAGACTGTGTGAGAGGTTTGCTGTGACGCAGTGAGTCAGTGGTGATCCTACCAACTACGGGCATTCCTGTGACTGTGCTTTCTTCAGTGGACCGCTACATCGGTCTGAAGTCAGGACATTTATGTACTGGGAATATGATGGCCTCAGTGAAGTAGGGTGTTCTGATGTATTAACATTTGTTAGAAGACAGCGATGACCTCAATTCACCTGGTCTACATTTGAAATTCGGGATCATCACTGGAGGGATGGTTATCATCACTCATCCGCCTGACGAGTCTGCACTCTTGGGAAGACGACCCTTTGGATGCAGAGTGAGAGAACGAAGACAGTCCGATGCACAGACCGAACTGGGAGCTGCCCAATGATGACAGCTCAGATGTGAATCTGATAACCCTTCTTTATCTATATTATCAATATTCTCACTGCCTCAGTCTACTTCTAGTCCACTCCTGTATTATCATGTACAATACACTGAATGTTGTTAAGATGACGTCACTCAAGTTGAGTCTGCTGTATAGATTGAGAACCTAGAGGTAGAGCCCCTAGGTTGAGTGAGTAAGAGAAAGCAGAGTCCAGGGGTCTGAGGGGTCAGGGGACTAACTACCCCCGGGTCTTGACCAGAACGGGTCCCATAGTTACACGTGTGACAATTGTCCAGCCTACCCCACTGTTTATTGTTACACCAGTCCTAGTTCACGTTTCAGTCCTAGTTCACATGTGCCAGTCCTAGTTCACAAGAGCCAGTCCTAGTTCACAAGAGCCAGTCCTAGTTCACAAGTCAGCTCTAATTCACATGAGCCAGTTCTAGTTCATATGTGTCAGTACTACTTAAATTAAGTCAATACTATTTCACACGAGTCAGTTCTAGTTCATATGTGCCAGTACTACTTAAATTAAGTCAATACTATTTCACACGAGTCAGTTCTAGTTCATATGTGTCAGTACTACTTAAATTGAGTCAATACTATTTCACACGAGTCAGTTCTAGTTCACATGAGTCCGCAATAAGTCCCATGAGTCAGCCCTAGTTCACATAACTGAGTACTATTTTGCCTGAGTCAGCAGAAGTTTGCATGAGTCAATATTAGTTTGCATGAGAAGTATCACTAGTTTACATGAGTCACCTGATAAATACAGAATAAAAATAAACTTTCTTACAAATGATTTACTTGGTGAGGAGATAACTGACATTGAAACAACACATTTTCAGATTTAGCAACACACAAATGAAAGGACAAACACTTCTAACACAACAGAACAATGATATAGTCTCATTTTATTATTATTACCATTGAAGTTTCAGGCAGACAAACCATATTTATAGATCACAACACATGAATGTATGGAATAACACCAACAACTTATAAACCACATAAGGGTATCACCGATTGGCCAGCGAGTGATCAGTTTAGATATCACCATTTGGCCAGAGGTGACTTGTGTAGATATTACTATATGGCAAATGGTGACTTGTAGATATCACCACTGGCAAAAAGTGATCTGCAGATTTCACTACATGGCAAAAAAGTCACATGTGAAGATATTGCAACTTGGGAAAGGGTGACCTGTAAAGATATCACCACTTTGCAAATAGTGAAATCAGACATCATCACTTGTCAAAGAATGACATGTAGATATAACCACCTGTCAAAGAGTGACATGTAGATATTACCACCTATCAAAGAGTGACGTAGATATCACCACCTGTCAAAGAGTGACATGTAGATATCACCACCTATCAAAGAGTGACGTAGATATCACCAACTGTCAAAGAGTGACATGTAGATATAACCACCTGTCAAAGAGTGACATGCAGATATCATCACTCATCAAAGAGTAACATGTAGATAGATATCTGGCAGGAGTGAGTTGTGTAGATATCATCACTTGAAAACGATTGAGCTGGTTAGATATCACTATATGGCAATTTATGACAACAGGTAAAAACACCACACATGCGAATATAATCACTCTTAAACTTCCAGTGCGCTGATAGTGGTGTAAGGGCTTCACCCACTATACCGCCATTAACTTGGACTTAAACATTCACTTCTGGTTTAGAAGGCAATGACAAACTGAACGTAAACTTGCCTAGAAACTCAACGTGGCATTGATGGTAACGTCCTGCAAGGGTCATGCCATATGATATATATCATATGACAATATCAGTAAGTGATGCCTTTGACCGATGTAATATATATATATATATATTGTGTGCGCCTGTGTGTGTGTGTGTGACTTCCGGTCCAACATGGAGGATAGGCGGTTGAGCTGTTAAGGCCTTTAGAGTATATATGCTTGTGGCTATGGTTTACTTACGCAGTTTCCTCAAGTTGGAGTGGTAGTGTATGGTTCTGTTGCCCTGCTACTGAGTTGAGTGCGTGGAGCGACACTGTGAGTTGTGAATTTAGAGTGGAGTGCTTTTATATGTCCGCAGTTGTTTATAGTGTGAGCTGCACATTCAGAAAAATGGTGGCCGGCTGGTTGCTGAACTAACTAGGTTGCCTTATGCAGTAATGTGTGGCTGCTGGTTTTCTAGTGACTACTGCTTCCATTGACAATGAACTGTACATTTTGTGGCAGACTTTTGTGTTGGCATTCTGGCAGCGGCATTATGCTTAGTATACCTGTGTGGGCTGATGGTTTATCAAGACTTCTGTCTGTTCCACTTTTTACATAAGGCAATGAGGAGCATAATATGTGATATTCACTGGCACAGGAACGGAGTATAATGGGGTGACTCTTTGCCGTGAAGTTGGAACCGTGACTAACTATATATATATATATATATATATATATATATATATATATATATATATATATATATATATATATATATATATCACATATATCACATGGCAATGGGTCCAAGGCATCACTTACTGATATTGTCATATTAGCAATGGATAAACGAGCAACATGTGCAGATATCAACACATAACAAATGGTCAAAGGCTGATCAAGATACCACCACACGGAAATGGATCAGAGGATGCCACCGGCAGATATCAACATATGACAACACATCAAAGGGTGATATTTTCCAACACTGACCAATTAATACAACATTAAAATAAACATGTGAATATCAACATCAATGTGCGGTACAACACCAGGGTTCTATATGCACATCATATATCTTCTCGATATTTATAAATTCTACTGGCCAAATGGATCCAACACAATCTGGCAACATGTTGCCATCTTGCTGTTTACATTTGGAAAGACAAAACATTTAAGAAAATGTAGTTTAAAGTCTCAGAGAGTTATACACATAATATTTTTACACATTAAATAAGTAATATCCTGTTGAACCCTTCTGGGTTATATTTGTGATCAATGGTGCCTCTAAGCTGTGTCAGTGTGCAAACATTGCAGTCCATAGTGCACCTATTTTTGGCTCACCACATACACATTATGTTAAGCAAGTTATTCCATCAGAAGACTGGCATATATTTTCTGAACATGTCACTTTTCCTCACATTTGTGACCTTCTTACAAAGTTATCCTTGGGAAGATAATGTGGTGGTTTCCTCCTGCCTTCCACACCACATGGGTTGTTTGTGACCTCTGCCCCGGACAACAATTTCCAGCTGTCAGAACAGGACAGTACCCTGCTCTGCTCAGGTGAGGTGTTGTCCACCGTTGCAGTGCTTTATTTACCACTTGGCTTTTATATAAGTTTATAATTAGTTTAATAATTGGTTTTCTACCCCAGGTTAGTATTAGGAGCCTATGGCATAACAATTGTTAGTTGCAAGTTGGTGACTTGCATGTTCCTTACAAGTCATTGCAATAAACCCCAGCATTTATGTGGCTTTTTGTGATTTCCTAGGTAATTGTCACATTCAGTAGTTTGCCAGTGCCATAATGCAAATAGCTCACAAAACAAAATGCTTGCCCACAGCTTAGAGACAGCATTGGTTCAGTTATATAGTGTCTAATATTAATGATACAAGTGGCTATCACAAGTCGCTGTTTACAGCACCATTCTGCAACATGATACAATTCAATAGTAATGAACACAATTATTACAACATTTCTTACACCATGCTTTGAAACAAGATTCGTAAAACAGTTGCGATCTTTCAAATCTGTACACCCAGCAATATTTACACAACCCTTCTAAGTAGAGATCAGTTTGTTAGCGTACACACACACCCACACATACACACACCCACACAATTCACTTCACTCAAAATTACACTGTACAGTAGAAACACATCTTGTTTCTAAATATTGACTACCTATACAGTAGAAGACCTATTCATATGTGTAAATGATTTCCATACAGTAGACAAACATACTACCACACAATAAATCACTCCTGTTTAAAACACACTGTACTGCAGAAACACCTCGTTTCAAAACAATGACTACCTATACAGTAGATGAAAGGAAAAATTGACCATATTCAATGATACCTATTCAGTAAATGGAAGGAAAAATTGACTCTCTTCAATGAATACCTGTACAGTAGATGGAAAGAAAAACTGACTCTCTTCAATGACCACCTATACAGTAGGTGGATGGAAAAATCCACCTTCTTCAATGACCACCTATACAGTAGGTGGAAGGAAAAATCCACCTTCTTCAATGACCACCTATACAGTAGGTGGAAGGAAAAATCCACCTTCTTCAATGACCACCTATACAGTAGGTGGAAGGAAAAATCCACCTTCTTCAATGACCACCTATACAGTAAATGGAAGGAAAAATCCACCTTCTTCAATGACTGATATAGTGGGTATATGGTGCTGGTCCATATTTGTATAGACCAATCCGTACTTGATGGGTGCTGTGGTCATTATCATGCTGGCTGCCTTTACCCAAACAATTTCCTGGTGCCAATTTTGGGCTGGGTCAACCTGGGAACCCAGGCCAATTGACAGAAATTAGCTTTGCTTCGTGTGAGACTCGAATGCACGACTACCTCGCTGACAGGTAGATTTGCTAGCTTCTGTACTACCACAGGACCTATATAGTAAACAGACATTGTTCTATTTGTAAATGATTTCCAGACAGCAGACAGGCCTATTCTTATTTGTAAATTATTGCCATACAGTAAACAGAACTGTTTGTAAATGATTTCCATACAGTAGATAGACCTGTTCTTATGTGTAAATGATTCCCATGAAGTAGACAGTAGACAGACCTGTTCTCATTTGTAAATGATTCCCATACAATAGACAGACCTGTTCTTATTTGTAAATGATTCCCATACAGTAGATAGACCTGTTCATATTTGTAAATGATTCCCACACAGTAGACAGACCTGTTTTATTTGTAAATGATTCTCACACAATAGACAGACATATTCTTATTTGTAAATGATTCCCATGCAGTAGACAGACCTGATCTTTTTGTAAATGACTCCCATACAGTAGACAGACCTGTTGTGTTTGCAAATAATTCCTATACAGTAGACAGACATGTTCTTATTTGTAAATGATTACATGCAGTAGACAGACATGTTCTTATTTGTAAATGATTACATACAGTAGACATACATGTTCTTATTTGTAAATGATTCACATACAGTAGACAGACATGTTCTTATTTGTAAATGATTGCCATAAAGTAGACAGACCTGTTCTTATTTGTAAATTATTGCAATAAAGTAGACAGACCTGTTCTTATTTGTAAATTATTGCCATACAGTAGACAGACATGTTCTTATGTGTAAATGATTACCATAAAGTAGACAGACCTGTTTGTAAATGATTCCCATACAGTAGACAGACCTGATCTTATTTGTAAATTACAGCAGAAAGACTGGATTGATTGAAAAGTTAACTAAACTTGTTGCTTAAAAAGTTAACTAATCTTCAAAGAAAACTTCAGTTCCAAAATCCAATCAAATCAATCAATCAGGTGTTATCTCCACAATGAAGGTTGGCTGCAGTGGATCTCCGACACAGTCTGTCTCTCGTCCTGGCTGTACATTCTGTCAGATTGCTGTTCGTCCACCCCTTGTTATCTTCCCACTTGTATGGTTGTCTACCTCTTGCTCAGTTGCCTTCAGCATTAACCCCCAGTAAGGTTTCTATAAGAGTCTTATGTCTTTTATGAACAAGTCTATAAAGGGCTTGGAATCATCTGGTTGAAGACCTATGATCGACCCATGGTGAGATAAAGGGAGGCAGAATTAGAAATGTCCATATCAATGATGCCCTTAAGGTCAGCATTTCAGTTCACTCACTATCTCTGACCTTAATTAGTTGCATATCCATTACAGGACATTGCAGTCAACCCCAGTAGTTTTGGGTTGTTTGTGATTTCTTGGCAAGATTACGTTTAGTGGTTTGCCATTGCTTTCTGAAAGACCAGTACTCATACCATTGTATTAAAACCAATGCAAGGCGGTCTGCTTCCAAATCGCCTGTAGATGTGTTTCAACCGCGGTATGTGGGATGGCAAATTGTGTGCATAACCTCTTCGCCGCAGCACCAGTATCTCTGACCTACTTTTACTTAAAAGGGAAAAAATGTTTGTGATTTTAGCACTGTAGACAAATCAATTTATTTTAAACTGGCCTGTGAAAATAAGTGACATCTGTGTAGTAGATGTACTGAATTCAAAATTGGCTAATAAAACTGATACTAACTGTAAAGTTGGATAGATCTACATGTGTGAAAACTGGCTTTTAAAATTGGTACTGACCGTACAGTAGATAGATATAAAGTTAGTTGCATATCCTTTACGGGCCATCACAGTTAACCCCAGCATTTTTTGGCTGTTCATGATCTCTTGGCAAGGTTAAGTTCAGTAGTTTGCCATTGCTTTCTGAACGACCAGCACCCATACCATTTTATGAAAAACCCAACGCAAGTGGTCTGCTGCCAAATCGCCAACAGCAGTGTTTCGAACGCAGTATGCTGGATTACAAACTGCGTCCGTAACTCCTTCGCTATGGAGCCGGCAGATAGATATCCATGTGTGGAAACTGGCTTTTAACATTGGTACTAACTGTAAAGTAGATAGATATACATGTGTGGAAACTGACTTTTAAAATCAGCACTAACTGTAAAGTAGATAGATATACATGTGTGGAAACTGGCTTTTAACATTGATACTAACTGTAAAGTAGATAGATATACACTATGGAAACTGGCTTTTAAAACTGTAGTAACTGTAAAGCAGATAGATATACATTTGTGGAAACTGGCTTTTAAAGTTGGTACTAACTGTAAAGTAGATATAACTTTCCTACACTTCTATGAGTGCCAATCATTGTCTGTGAACTTCTTCTTCTGTTGCTGCCTTTCATTCCCAAATGGAGCATAGGCCCTCAACTATCTTAAGCCAAGCCCACTGTACCTATCCATGATTGGCTGAATTTTTCCGCTAAAGTTGTCTATGGGATGAGGTGGACAATTCCATGCCACCCTGCATAGTTGCCTCTCATGACATGCACGACAGGTTACAGTGTCACAAGAGTTACGGTCTAATTAATGAAGACCATCCCTGCGATCTCCTCCAGCCTAAAGAAGATAGGGGTAAACTACAACATGTTATTCACAACATTAGAAATAGTTAAGAAAGTTTGAAGAAATTTTACCATAGCTAAATGAGAGATGATTTACACAGAAAGTAAGGACTCTTTTGTAAAGTCAGGTCTTAGTCAGATATGACTTAGCTGCTGTATGACTGTGGAAGGTACTATCTGTTTTCTGTTAGTGCCGATTGTTAGGCAGCACTCACCAAATCCAACACTCCACATTGTGCCAACCACTTTGAGCGGAGAAGCGCAATTGAGAGGGAGCAAGGAAATGCAACTAAAAGACTAACTGTCATGGCAGGGCAGGGCAGACCAGGCCCTAAGCCTTGGCAATTGATCAAGGATCGAAGCTCTGACAGGGGGTATTTATAGTATTGCTTTGCTGATCTGGCAGCTTCTGCAGCTTGTCTTGTTCCAAACATATTTATGACACATTTCCTCTGAAGTAAACTAGACAGGTCGAGAAAGTGATCATGCTGTATGGGCAACTCTACAACTTAGCCCAGGTTTTGTGCTATGAAGAGTTATAACTCCATTTTACAAACTATCATCTGTCAAGATGGCAAGGTGCCAGTCAAAGGACTCTTTTCCACATAACATAATACACTTTATTATTTCCCTACGGGCCCCAGTAACACATGAATGCCTGCTGAAGCACTTCTAATTTTGTCAGCACGACCTAGAGGTTTCTATTCCCGGTTGTCATGTGTGTTGTTGTCTGTCCAGCATTGTTAATGATGACCATATTACCATTTGCCAGTCATACAGTAGTTTTGAAGGTGGCCGATTAGTTCTAAGGGAGCTGAGAAATGTCTGTTCAAATTAGGAATTGGGAAAGTCAACTGCCAATCAAATGGAAGTATATAGACTATTAGTATACAACAGACACATGGTATATGTCAGGCATTGCGCTGTAGATCATTCATGAGACAGGAAAACAAACAGTCAGTAACAGATATAGTCATATCAGTTATAGTCTTTAATAGCTAACAATTGATTAGCCTCTTTCACGTTCTCTCTCATTCTCCTCTGCATTCAGCCGTTAAGTTAATGAAGATGATCCCTGCAATCTCCGCAACCTGCGGAAGGCAAGAGGAAAACTACATTATGTCATTGACAACACTGAAAATTGGTTACAGAGACTGGAGATATTTGACCAAGGTTAAATGACAGATAATGTTTTCTTACAAGTAAAAAATATGAAGCTTACAGGGTATATAGTGCTAGCTCCATATTTTAACAGACCAATCAGCACTCAACGGGTCATGTGATAAACATTATGCCAGCTGCCTTTGCTTCCCAAAACATTTCCTAGTTCCCATTGTTAGCTGGGTGGTCCTGGGAGCTCAGGTCAATATTTTATTTTATCCCCACCTTTAGGAGAATTCCATGATTAAAATCTCTGCCATGCAGCAAGCATGACAGTAGGCTTCTGATTATCAGAAAAAGTCCCCCTTCCTGGAATTGTCAGCCCTTTACCTTCCCGGGCTCACCCAGGTCATGCTTGCTTGCTTGCTTGTGTTCGTTGGCTTGAGCTCCAACGCGAAGTCCTGTATGTCGGATGAAGGCATCCTGTTGTCCAACATCAGCGTGATGTCATACAGGACCTGAGGTTTGCGTGAGTATCCGTTGTCCCATGTCTGGCTTATTGGTGTGCAGACTGGTGGTTCCTCACCGTACAGGCAGACACTCTCCGACTTCGGAGGAATCGGCGTTCCTACTGACTTTAGCCAGGACCCTGAAGGGACCTGTTGCCCAGGACGCTCGACGAGGACGCGTCAATAGGTCTTGGCCAGTATATAACCCGGCCCTGGTGCCTTGGAAACACCCAGGTCATGACTCCAGGTGTCCTTCTCCTGCTGTAAATTCATACCCTGTTTTGAGATGTTCTAATCTTTTCCCACAAATGTGTATTGTGCCCGTTCACAAGCAACTCCTTCCTCAGGAAGGAGACCATTGTGCACTGGTGCTGTGTCCTCACACATATTCCAGCACCTTCAGATGTTAGAAGCCAGCTTCTTCAATGGCCGTTCACCTCTGTCACAACTTGCACTTCAGTGGTCCATTGTGTTGTCTTCTACATACCCCGTTCACAGCTCATGGAGCTGTACTCCTGTATGATCATCATCATCATCTAGTACTTATGAAGTTGCATAGGCATTCATGTCTCTCCACAGACCATAGTTTTTGGTGTTCTGGATCAATTATACAGATGATATCCCTCCACACTATCCACGTTGCAAAATTACAATTACTAAGGATGTTGCAGAAACAAGCCCTCATAGGCAAATTTAAACTAGAAACAAACCACAACACACAAAACTGAAATGACACTAAGGTAACTAACTACATTAGGGAATGTTACTATATGGAATCATATGAAATAAACTATAACTGATAAGAGAAACTACAACTGCAGCATGATATAACAATATATTCAATTCAAATCAATTCAACTTTATTTTAAAAGGGGCACAAATTGGGCATGCAGGCCTGTCTTACATTCGGCCCTTCCAATCACTGATCTTTCGTTCATCAATAGTGAACTATACATTCACATAGGAAGACAAAAAAACATTGTCAAATGAATGTTGTAAACATAAACAATGTGAATTACCATGTTATGACAACAATATACAACCATGTTATGACAACAATGATAACAATATAAAATTGAACAGGTAGGTATGTGTGACTTATATGAGAGAAAGAGGAAGAGAGTGAGAGAGAGTGTGTGTGTGAGAGAGAGTGTGAGAGAGAGAAAGAGTGTGAGAGAGAGGGAGCATGTGACGGAGAGAGTGAGAGAGAGACAGAGAGTGAGAAAGAGACAGAGTTAGAGAAAGAGAGAGGCAGAGAGAGAGAGAGAGAGAGAGAGAGAGAGAGAGAGAGAGAGAGAGAGAGAGAGAGAGAGAGAGAGAGAGAGAGAGAGATAACAAACAGATACAGACAGTGTAATATTGTACAATGAACTCAATCCTAGTGAACAGAAATGACAGTTGAGAAATGAATAGTGAAAATAAATAATAACAATAACAAAATAATAATACTAAAATAATGTTAAGCACATATGTCATATACAAACTAAATCTGATGTTTCCATCGTAGTGATCTTCTTCAAGAACAGCACAAATAGATCTAAAGAAAACAAAGTAAATTGTAAATAAAAACGCTGGGAGGTATAAACATAGAAAACTATAAATAAGCAACACTACCTGGCAAATGAGCAACCTATATGTACAGGAAGGGTGTGCAGGAGTTTGGGTGTTTTGGTGTCAAATCAGGAAATGTAAAGCCCAAATGTGGGCACAACCTAGACATGAAGGCCAAGTTTGATATGAATTCATGATAAGCATAATGTGGAAGGGTTCAACAATGCCATCTATAACAGTTTCCAGTTGGATTCCAACAAGCAGAATGAAATGCTGCCATAAAGGCTGCAAATATAAAAACCTTTTCATACGTTATCTGTTTCTGAAATGTAATTTTGTAAAGCTGGCTTGCATTTCATGTTTTTGAATTGTTTGCAAGAAATAAGCAATAGCAACAACAAAAGTTAAGTATATATTCTGTGATTTATACAAACTTACCCACACATCCACAATGAATCTGCAGGGAGGTTGCAAATTCTCAGGTCAGAAATAAATTAATGTGAGGAGGGAGCATGAGAGGGAGATGCAGGGGGCGTGGGGAGGTGCTGGTGATGAATGTCATAGCTGAAAATATGTAAATAAATATCTGAATATAGAATTGATAGAGATAAACAGCAGGTTGGAAGGATAGAATAGATAGAGATATACAGCACATTATAAAGATAGCATAGATACAGCAGATTGGACAGATAGAATAGATAGAGATGTACAGCTGACAGGAAATATATAATAGATAGAGATATACAGCATATTAGAAAGATAGTATAGATAGAGATATACAGCATATTAGAAAGATAGAATAGATAGAGATATACAGCTGATAGGAAATATAGAATAGATAGAGATATACAGCACATTATAAAGATAGCATAGATACAGCAGATTAGACAGATAGAATAGATAGAGATATACAGCAGATTATAAAGATAGCATAGAAACAGCAGATTGGATAGATAGAATAGATAGAGATATACAGCAGATTAGAAAGATAGCATAGATACAGCAGATTGGACAGATAGAATAGAGATGTACAGCTGACAGGAAATATATAATAGATAGAGATATACAGCATATTAAAAAGATAGTATAGATAGAGATATACAGCATATTAGAAAGATAGAATAGATAGAGATATACAGCTGATAGGAAATATAGAATAGATAGAGATATACAGCAGATTGGAAAGATAACATAGATACAGCAGATTGGAAAGATAGTATAGATACAGCAGATTGGACAGATAAAATAGATAGAGATATACAGCAGATTAGAAAGATAGCATAGATACAGCAGATTGGACACATAGAATAGATAGAGATATACAGCTGTTAGGAAATATAGAATAGATAGAGATATACAGCAGATTGGAAAGATAGAATAGATAGAGATATACAGCAGATTGGAAAGATAGTATAGATAGAGATATACGGCTGATAGGAAATATAGAATAGAGATATACAGCAGATTAGAAAGATAGAATAGATACAGCAGATTGGACAGATAAAATAGATAGAGATATACAGCAGATTAGAAAGATAGCATAGATACAGCAGATTGGACACATAGAATAGATAGAGATATACAGCTGTTAGGAAATATAGAATAGATAGAGATATACAGCAGATTGGAAAGATAGAATAGATAGAGATATACAGCAGATTGGAAAGATAGTATAGATAGAGATATACAGCTGATAGGAAATATAAAATAGATAGAGATATACAGCAGATTGGAAAGATAGAATAGATAGAGATATACAGCAGGCCTGCAACTATTGCACTGCGTCAGAAGAAAAATTAGGGAAAAACTTGGGCTGAAGAATTTACTAATTGATTGGTGACAAATATGATGAATTTATTGACTGACTGATGCTGTGATTAATTAATTTGATTACCTGATTGATAGACTGAGTGACAGATTAATTTATAGCTTATTGATCAACTGATGAATTTATAGACTGGCTGATGATTAATTTGATGAATTTATTGATTGACTGAAGAACCGATTAATGAATCTGATTGACTAATATATTCACTGTTCATTTATTGATTGACTGATGAATTTAAAGACTGACGATTAATTTGATGAATTTATTATTAACTGATGGATTGACAGATGAATTTATAGATTGACTTATGTATCAATTTGATGAATTTATTAATCATGCATCGTGGGGAGGAATAGCACCCGATTATTGGCACTGGATAGTGTCATTCCTTGTGATTGTACAATGTCTTTGATGTCATCAATCAATTTTCTTCTCAGGCGTCCTCTTGCTCTTGTAGCAGATCTTCTTTGATGTAGCACCAGTGCTGGTAGTTGATGGTGTTGCATTCTAATGAGATGGCCAAACCATTTGATCTTCTGCCTTTCAATATATGTGGCGCAAGGTGTTGATCCCACTGTCTATCTGACAACATCATTTCTGACTTGGTCTTGAATAGTTCAGCTGGAAGCTCTCCTCAAGCATCTCATCACACAGGTGTTGATTTTGCATAAGTGTAATTTGGATAATGTCCAAGTTTGACATTAGTAGCATAAGGCTGGTGTGAATATGCTGTTTATTACCTGTTGTTTTGCATACATAGGTATATTTGGATGTTTCAGTAGGGATCATAGTTGATCCTTAAGCCCGCTTGCTTTTTGACGTTTGATTTTGATTTCTCCATCTATTCTGCCATCTTCTGTGATCATACTTCCTAGATATTTAAATTCTTTAACTTGTTTCAGAGGTCTACTATTTATGAGTATATTTAGTTGATCAGGAGATCTGCTAACCTACATTACTTCAGTTTTGGTTGTGTTTATATACAAACTGATCTTGGATCGACATTCTTAAATGAGTAATTACTATTTAGTTTAGTTTAGTCGACAGATTAACATCACGGCACACTGGTGTAACCCATAAGTGCTTCGTTATACTCCTAACTCAAGCCTGAGCCCAGAGGATCTCAGCTCTGTGCACAAACTCTGTAGCACCGGCTATGATCCTGATGAAGATTTTTAACTCCAAATTTGGCTGGGCAGCACCATTAGGCTATTTTTTTAGATTTTCAACTGCCAAGGGATGCTTTATGTGTGCAACAATACACGGACGTCAAATCTCACTACCCAGAGACCAGGGGACATTTCATTACCAGAAGTCCACATGAAAAAATCTCTGCCCTCACTGGGGTTTGAACCTGGGACCTCCAGCACTCAAGGCAAACACCATACCTAGAGACCACTCAGCCTCCAATTTTTGTCTACTATCTTCTTCTTGACTTCTTGTTTGAATGCGTGCATCACACACAGCAATGCACCACTCAAACACACAACTCAGTGTCTGACTGTCGTATGCAGATGTGTAATGTTACTTCCTGTTGACGGAATCCAAACAAAATTACAGAAAAATATCCTCTCTGTTTGAACTGTTGGCATGGGTATAAAACACTTCACACCTTATTTTCAATTTTCTGTCACAGTTTTCTTTTCAAAAGCCACGATAGTCATCAAACCCGTTGATCATTTAAAACGTATTCATGCACATCAAGGATACAGATAAGTAACCTTTATATTTTCTTGTAGTGGTTTTCATGTAGTTGTGTCGGTTGTGTTTGTTTATTCTATGCTGACAAAGGCTTTAACCGCAACGTCCATTTTGTTTCATGTAATAGTGTTCTAAAAAAGCTCACAATCTACTTCTCATTTTTTGGTGATTCATTCATTGTCTTTGCAAAAGCACGCAATAATCAGTTATTTGTAACATTTTCTTTTACACAATAATTGTAACATTTCTTTTATAGAAAAATACAAACCATTTAATTGTAACAGTTCCATTTACAAACAAAAGCTTTTTTTTTTGAATTCGCAAATCCTTTACAGGACATCGCTGTCAACAGCAGCATCTTTCAGCTGTCTGTTGATTTCTTGGCAAGATTATGCTCAGTAGTTTGCCATTGCTTTCTGAGCGGCCGGCTCAGTTATCCCGCAAGTCACTAGCGGGGGTCGAACCGCCTCCAGCTCTCGCCCACTACGAGACTCTGTGCGATAAACGGGATTACGGAGAAAGTGTTGAAACCCCTCGGCTAGAGAGACCGGCAAACAAAAGCTACAACCAGTTAATTGTAACATTTCCTTTTACAGACAAAAATATACTATCACTTGTTAACGTTTAATTTTATTTATTTATGTTTTCAAAGAAAATGATTCTGTAATAAGTTAACTATCATGTTTTTTTTTTTTATAAAATGGAAACTTCATAGCAATCTTAAAACTCATGATGCTGATGATAATGATGATGCTTATGCATGCAAAAGTATATACAAGAAACACTACAAAACATAATGGTTATATAACTACAAATTAAATGGTTTAGGAGTAGGGAAGGGTTTTAATATGGTATAAAAGTACAGAGGTAAGAAAAAATGCATATAAACCCCAAATATAGCCAAGATGTTTAAAAAAAGAGTATCTGCACATGTTTACTTTGCACCATATGATTACAAATAAAGTTAGTTGTATATCATTTACAGAATGTAGTGGTCAACTCTGGCTTTTTTTGTGATTCCTGGGCAAGTTTACATTTAGTAGTTTGCCATTGCTCTCTGAATAACCAGCACTCATCTTTTTGTATAGAAACCAACGCAAGAAAGTCTGCTTCCAAATCACCCGCAGCTGTGTTTCAAACAGTGTATCCCTCATCTGCAACAGCCAGTGAAGAGTCCCAATACTAATGGTAACAGTAGCAGTCTGATCATGCATTTGTCTGGCATTTCCTCTGACTTTTGAGTTTTGGCATGAGCCTCTGGTCACTCCCCGCAGCACCACTCTCACCAAACCGTATGATCTATTTGTTCTTCTGCACTATACTCATGATTTCAAAGGGTCCCGACCATATCTGCTTTATCATGCACCAATACCCTGGCCAATCTGTCCACCTGCTCATTTCCCACCACAATAAGTGCTTATATGGAAACAATACACGTTGAATGAAACACCCATCTACCAATGACAGGAGGCACTAGTGGAAATAACATGGTTCTTGTTTTCCAGAAGAAAAATCATCATCATCATCATCATCGTCATTACCTTCCACTTCTGCCATCAAGTGGGGAGGATTCATTTGCACTCCAGCGCACGATGGCGGCACTGGATAGTGTCATTCTGTGTGACTGTACAATGTCTTTGATATCGTCAACCCATTTTCTTCTTGGACGTCCTCGAGGTCTCGTCGCAGATGATCTTTGATGTTAGGCCAGTGATGGTAGTTTATGGTGTTGCATTCTAAAGACATAGCTAAATCACTTTTTTTCTGTCTTTCAATAAATATGGCACAAGGTGTTGATCCCACTGTCTGTCTGATAACAACATTTCTTACTCTGTCTCAGATTGTTTAGTTGGCAGCTCTCCTCAGGCATCTCATCTCGCAGGCGTTGATTTTGCGAAAGTGTGATTTAGATAAAGTCCAAGTTTGAGATTGGTAGCATAGGGTTGGTGTGAATATGCTGTTTATTATCTGTCGTTTTGCGGACATGGGTATATTTGGATGTTTAGGTAAGGGTGATAGTTGTTATGATAAGTGCATTAGCTTTTTGACAACTGATTTCGATTTCTCTGTCCAATCTTTCATCTTCTGTGGTCATACTTCCAAGATATTTGAATTCTTTAACTTGTTTCAGAGTTGTACTATTTATCTGTACACTTTGTGGACCAGGCGATCTGCTAACTTGCATTACTTCGGTTTTGGCTGTATTTATACTCATATTGTATCTGCTGCATGTTGAACTCAGATTATTAATATGATTTTGTAGTCTGCCCTCATCACTGTAAAACAGGCACTGATCTTCTGCAAATAGAAGTTCATTTTTTTCCTGTGAATCAGTTGTTTCATCTGGAGTTAAAGAGTTCTAAATTTTCTGAATCTGTTCTGTCATGGCTTGCTTCTTTGGATATTCTGTCCATGTAGATATTAAATAGCCCATCCATCCATCATGTGCCATGCCGATAAGCGTGGGCGGTCATGTTTTGCCATCTCACTCGATCACCAGAGTCGTGGATCAGCTCCATGTTTCTGTCTCGACCATGCCATGTGGACAAGCCATCCAGGTATTTACTTCTTAGTCTTCCCTTTGGTCTACTCCCTTCGATCTTGCCAGTTGTCACCAAGTTCTCCAATTCATTTCTTCTCATAACATGCCCAAAAAATGTTGACTGTCTACCTACGTCTAATGTCTCTAATCAAGCAGAAGAAGAATAAAGAACTTTAAAATGTTGTGATGAAAACAAAAACTTTAAAAAGAATATAATAAATATTTGTTTTTAACAAAGACACATACAAACTCTGTATAAGGACTTGCATTGAAAATAAGTACTTAAATCCTTACAACGTAAGGTAAAACCGTACATTTTTACAAAGTAAGGTATTACCTTAAAATGTTACAAAGTAAGGTAAAACCTTACAATGTTGCAAGGTAAGGTAATATCTTACAATGTTACAAAGTAAGGTAATATCTTACAATCTGGTAGGTAAGGTCATGCCAGTATACGTTAAGCCCCATCACTTTACTCCATACCAGAGGCCACCTTCACCTTTACTGAAACATCACTTGCAGAATAAAACGGCACCAATAAAAGCTCCCCAAAAATATATGATAAAGAACTAGAGTTAAAACTAAAGATAATAAAGTATGAGAGAGAAAGAGTTAATCATTGCTTGTAATTGTAGATTATAATAAACACAGAAGGAGTTTTCTTTTAAGCTTCCTGGTAGGATGATAGCCTAAACTATAGCTGGGTTAAGTACATGCAAGCTGGGGGGGCTGTATGAAACCTTACATACAGAGAAATGTGCTTTCCCGTCACATAGTCTTGCTTCTGCGAAACGGTGCACGTCGTCCAAATCTACACAGGTATAAGTTACTATTACTTTACTGTAACTAAGAAGAGTTGTGGATACTGTTGTCACAACCACAGGGGTTGTTACCCATAGAGTTGTACAGAATGCATGTGGTAGATGTTTCTAAAATATTATTATCAGCATGCACTGAACAATTCTCCTAACAGGCTCTCAGTCAAATAGTACAGTTTACATTCAAATTTGAATAACATATCAGAAATAATGCAGGAGGAGGAGGTGGAAGAAGAAGGCAAGAAGATGAAGGAGGAGGAGGAGGAGGAGGAGGAGGAGGAGGAGGAGGAGGAGGAGGAGGAGGAGGAGGAGGAGGAGGAGGAGGAGGAGGAGGAGGAGGAGGAGGAGGAGGAGGAGGAGGAGGAGGAGGAGGAGGAGGAGGAGGAGAAGAAGAAGAAGAAGAAGAAGAAGAAGAAGAAGAAGAAGAAGAAGAAGTAACAGCAGTAGCTGTAGTGGTGGTGGTACTAGCAGCAGGAGGAGAAAGAGGAGGAACAGAAGGAGGTGATGGTAGGTCATGAGAAAGAGGATCAGGAGAGGAAAATGGAGGAGGAAGTAAATAAGAAGAAAAGGAAAAGAACATGGAAACTAATTAGAAATATTTCTAGATATAAGGTGTTCCTCTTCAATAACATCACCTTCTAGAGAGCTGTATCAATCTCTGTATATGGACTTGACACGCTAGTGAAGATGATAGCTAACTGTGCAAGTAATCTCATGAGCACGATCAGGCGCAGGTTCAGTACCTGGGCTCATTGCTTGCCAAAGTGAGGGAAAGACTGTTCACTATTCCTTCTTGCTCTCTTGCTATTCCTTCTTGCTTTCAAGCCTACACAATGTGATGGCACTATCACATTACAGATTCACTGCAGGAAACTACTTTGGGGTAATGTTTGAATTTTTACATGGACCTCAAAACATAAATCTGTTGACTGTTCCTGTATGGTTGTAAGAGTCTGGTCTTTTAATGTGGCCACACTATCTGACTTGTCTCTGTGTTTTTTTTTCCCTTTCACTGGTTCTCTTTCCATTCCAAGTTCTCTAGGGTCACGAACCACTATGCTAATGCATCTCCTGTGGGTAGCCTTTCTCATTTTTAAAATATTGCCAAGACATTGGCAAAAACAGCCTACTCTAGACTATTTATGCTAGCAAACTATGGCAAGCAAAACACTTGGCAATCCATTGTCTATGCCTTCATTGCTCACATTCACTTCAGGAAAATAATGTTTTGAATTTCTGGACTATTTGTGTGTTAGTTTTTGTCAAGGATCACATTCACTTCACTCAGATGTCCCCCTAAGTGCTCCAGTCTCCTCCAACAGATCACAACAGGAGAATCTTAGCCCAGTGCACAACTCAATAGCACTGATAAGGATCGAAATGTGTGTACATGAGAATCACAAGTGGTATAAATATTCTTTTGTGGGTTTTAAAAGTTTGAAATTTAGCTTTGGCAAAGGTTCATTCAGTCAGTTGTTTCTGCTTCTAACTGAAGAGAGATTTTTGAGGTGCACTGATACAAGAGCAAAATCAATCAATCAATCAGGTGCCGTCTCCGCAATGAAGGTTGGCTGAAATGGATCTCCAACACTTGACTGTCTCTCGCCTTTATTGTACATTCACACACATGAAACACCACCATAAGTTCAGATGTATAAATAAAAACCATAATAAAACCTTAGTTCATATATATGAAGAACCAATATGAGACTACAGAAT
Organism: Cepaea hortensis; assembly: GCA_963921405.1. NCBI lineage: Eukaryota > Metazoa > Mollusca > Gastropoda > Stylommatophora > Helicidae > Cepaea > Cepaea hortensis. The sequence continues at coordinate 467,364,335 of OY992876.1, read as the reverse complement.
TGTTCACACATATGATGAACCAAAATGAGACTATACTATTGTTCACACATATGAAGAACTAAAATTAGACTATACAAAAGTTCACACACATAAAGAAATAAAATGAGACTATTCTATAGTTCACACATATGAAAAACCAAAATAAGACTATATTATAATTCACACATATGATGAAATAAAATGAGACTATACAATAGTTGACACATATGAAGAACCAAAATGAGACTAAAGTTCACAAATGAAGAACCAAAATGAAACTATACTAAAGTTCCCACATGAACCAAAAAGAAAGTTGACACAAATGAAAAACCAAAATGAAACTAAAGTTCACGAATGAAGAACCAAAATGAGACTATACTAAAGTTCCCACATGAAGAACCAAAAAGAGACTAACGTTGACCAAATGAAGAACCAAAATGAGACTAAAGTTCACAAATGAAGAACCGAAAACAGACTTTACTAAAGTTCATACAAATGACGAAACAAGATGATACTTTACTAAAGTTCACAAATGAAGTACCAAAATGAGACTATACTATAGTTCACACATATGAAGAACTAAAATGACACTATAGTAACGTTCACACATTTGAACAATCAACATGCGATTACAGAATGAAGACACTGTAAAACTTGCCAATGGCAAAGACTTACTGAACGATGGCATCTGGGATTGAAACATTTGTCAATGGAACAAGAGCATTCAGCTCCTCCAGGGTGCGGACAAACCTCAGCTTTGATGAAAACTTAGTGCTGATTTAAAAATAAAAACATCATATTATGTAATAAATACATTCATATTTGAAGGAGAGATTGACAATATAAATGATTACATACAAGTTCATATATGGATTATCTGTGATAAATTGTAATTGGAAAAACATGATGTCTGGAGGATCAGCTCAGCTTCTTTAAGTCAAGTGAAGTAAAATAAAGTAACGTGAAGTGATGTAAAATAAAATCAACTGAAGTGAAGCAAAATAAAGTATTTTTTTGTTTTGTTTTTGCATATCCTTTACAGGACATCGCTGTCAACACCAGCATCTTTCAGCTGATTGTTGATTTCTTGGCAAGATTATGCTCAGTAGTTTGCCATTGCTTTCTGAGAGGCCGGCTCACATACCCCGTAAGTTACCGATGCGATTCGAACCACTGCTGATTCTCACCGTCATCACGTTACCCACGAGAGTATACGAGATTACGGAGAAAAGTCATAACCTCTAAGCCACGAAGCCGGCAAATAAAGTATAGTAAAGTAAAATAAAGTGAAGTGAAGTGAAGTGAAGTAAAATAAAGTGAAGTGAAGTAAAATAAAGTCAAGTAAAGTGGAGTAAAAAAATTTTTTAAACTGAAGTGAAGCAAAATAAAGTGAAGTGAAGTAAAGTGAAGTAAAATAAAAAAAAAAGGTGAAGCAAAATAAAGTGAAGTGAAGTAAAGTAAAGTGAAGTAAAATAAAGTCAAGTGAAGTCAAGTAAAATAAAGTCAAGTGAAGTCAAGTAAAATAAAGTCAAGTGAAGTCAAGTAAAATAAAGTCAAGTGAAGTCAAGTAAAATAAAGTCAAGTGAAGTCAAGTAAAATAAAGTCAAGTGAAGTCAAGTAAAGTGAAGTCTAATGTCATACAGTAGATCAATCATATCTCACTAAGACCTGACTACAACATATATATATATATAAATACAGCTTTATAGAGTAACAACTACAGGCAACAACTACAGTAAAGCATAGCATTATGAAAGAAGCAGAATACAACTAAGATGCTTACCTAATGAATGGTTTTGTCATCATAACTATAGTCCTCAACCACAGTGTTGGATGGACCAGAAATAAGCCTTTCAGGTTCTTCTTTAACCTGCAAACACAAGTGGACAATCACTTAGATGACATTGCAGTGGTCAATTCACTCCAGGACTCGTTTTTCTAGCACAGAAATAGTTCACTTCTTGTTTCTAATTATTAACTCTAAAATGGTTAGTTTAATTCTAACTTATTTTCTAACACTGAAATGGTTAGGTCACTTCTTTTATTTGCTAGCACTGAAATGGTTAGTTTACTTGGAACTTGTATTTTCTAACACTGGAATGGTTAGTTCACTTGTAACTTTTATTTTCTAACACTGAAATGATTAGTTCATTTGAGACTATTTAATTCTAACACTAACATTGTTAGTTCACTTGTAACAACTATTTTCTAACATTGAATTGATTAGTTCTATTTTAACTTCTATTTTCTAACACTGAAATGGTTAGTTCACTTCTAACTTTTATTTTCTAACATTGAAATGGTACTTAGTTCACTTCTAACTTTTATTTTCTAACATTGAAATGGTTACTTCACTTCTAACTTTTATTTTCTAACATTGAAATGGTTAGTTCACTTCTAACTTTTATTTTCTAACATTGAAATGGTTAATTCACTTCTAACTTTTATTTTCTAACATTGAAATGGTTAGTTCACTTCTAACTTTTATTTTCTAACACTGACATAGTTAGTTCACTTCTAACTTTCATTTTATGACACTGAAATGGTTAGTTCACTTGTAACTTTTATTTTATAACACTGAAATGGTTAATTCAATTCTAACTTTTATTTTATGAAACCTAAGTGGTTAGTTCACTTGTAACTTTTATTTTCTAACACCAACATGGTTACTTCACTTGTGACTTTTATTTTCTAACACTTAAATGGTTAGTTCACTTGTAACTTTTCTTTTCTAGCACTGAAATGGTTAGTTCGCTTGTAACTTTTATTTTTTTTTACATTGAAATGGTTAGTTGACTGATGGATTCTATTTTCTAACACAGAAATGGTTAGTTGACCGATGGATTCTATTTTCTAACACAGAAATGGTTAGTTGAACGATGGATTCTATTTTCTAACACAGAAATGGTTAGTTGACTGATGGATTCTATTTTCTAACATTGAAGTGGTTAATTCACTTGTGACTATTATATTCTAACATTAAAATTGTTAATTCACTTGTAACTATTATTTTCTAACATTGAAATGGTTAATTGACTTATAACTAAATGGTTAATTCATTTGTAACTATTATTTTCTAACATTGAAATAGTTAATTAACTTGTGACTGGTCCTTCCGGTGGTCAGGATGGCTGAATGGACAAGAGCACTTGCATTTAAACTCAAAGCCATTGTCGCTCATATGCTCATCCAACACACAACTGGTGTCGTTAGCCGCTACACGCTGCGGGATTTGCTGAGGGGATCCGAGCACTTATGGACTGAGTGGTTCGATGTGCAATGAGGATGATCTGTCGACTAACTAACTAACTAACCAACTATGCTCATTTAAAATAGAATGTGTTTATGCCTGGTTCAACTGTTGATCTATTTATTAGTTATCATTGGGGCCCTTATGATGTTTCTTGTCTGCTTGTGGAAATAGAGCTGCGTGTTTTGCTTCCTGGTTTCTGTGCATTTCTAGCTTGGTATCAATATCATCTTTGTTGCTATATCCATTGTCTGATTTTTGTCTGCTTTCAGCTTTTGTCTCTAGATCTTAGGGCAGACAACTCAGCATAATGGCCTCTGCCCTTGGGAGATCGTGACATGTGGATGGGTAGGTGTGTTTGAGGAAATAGAGAGAGAGAGAGAGAGAGAGAGAGAGAGAGAGAGAGAGAGAGAGAGAGAGAGAGAGAGAGAGAGAGAGAGAGAGAGAGAGAGAGAGAGAGAGAGAGAGAGAGAGAGAGAGAGAGAGATAGTGCGTTTGTGTCTCTCTCTCTACTCCCTTCCTTTCTGATTATCTCTTTATCCTGTCTTCACAGTAACTTGATTTTTCACAATGTTATGATGACAATGATGACAAACTGTAACACATACTTTCTGTCTATAGACTGGTAACATCTCTTCAACCAGGCAAGACTGGGCATCTGTCTGCGTGGGGTGGAACCATGGAAGTAGATGATGACATAGTCATCTGCCACCAGCTCTTCAAGTGTGTGGATGACGTAACTGTCAAAACATCAACCTCACATGTCATCATCATACATCAAGTATCAACATCACATGTCATCATAAATACATCAATGACTTCTGGTCCCGGACATGGAAGATAGGCATTTAAACGGTTAAGGCCTCAGGAGTGTTTATGCTCATGGCTACCGTTTGTATTCACATTTTCCTCATGTTGGACTGGAAGTGTATGGTTCCGTTACCCTGCTACTGAGTTTAGTGCATGGCGCAACATTGTAAAGCTTTGAATTTGGTGTGAAATGCTTTTGCATCTGTCTGCGGTTGTTTGTAGCATGAACTGCATGTTCATACAAAATGGCTTTGTCGCAAAATGGATTGGTTTGCCTTATACAGTAATGTGTGGGTGCTGGTTTTCTTGTGACTGCCGCTTCCATCAATGATGAACTGTATTTTTTTTTGGAGGACTTTTGTGTTGGCATTCTAGCGGTGGAATTATGTACAGTGAAATGCTTTTACATCTGCCCGCGGTTGTTTGTAGCATGTTTGGAATAATGGCGGCCAGAACTGACTGGTTTACTTTATGCAGAAATGTGTGACTACTGCTTCCATCGAAGATGAACTGTATTTTTCGTGGAGGACTTTTGTGTTGACATTCTGGTGGCGGCATTATGCACAGCGTGCCTGTGCGGGCTGTTGGTTTGTTGAGACTCCTGTCTGTTCCACTTTTCACATGGGGCAGTGAGGAGCATTTTGTGTGATATTCACTGGCACAGGAATGGAGCATAATGGGGACGACCCGTTGCTGTGAAGTTGGAACTGTGAATAATTAACGAACTAAATACATCAACATCATTTATCATCATTGTCAACATCATGTATAAATATCACATGTCATCACCACACATCAGCACATCATGATTTTATCCAAAGGCTCTTTAATACTACTCTTCTGTAACATTGATAGTCAAATGTGAATATATGCTTTTCAGCTTGTTGGTTATCAATCCAAGGTTTACATCCAAGTGTCATTACAGGAAATACGCTCTCTTTGTATTCTGACTTTTGCTGTTCATTGAAGGGGCTTCAAATGAAAACTTTTTACACTGTGATAGAAATTACAATAACCATGCCACTGTCTTGTAACCTGTCAATATTGTTGCATTGTTGTAAGGATGTCAAAAGTATTATGATGTGACACCAAGGGGCAGACGAACATGGTGATGTCATATGGACAGTCTAAGATGGCTGCCCATTTATGACATTCACCAAAGAGGAGCAGCATTCTGTTATCTAGTTTTTGATTAGTGAAGGGGTGAAATCTAAAGAAATTCATCCTCGAATGAATGTCCAGTATGGTGATGCATGCCTGTCAGTCCAGCAAGTTTATGAGTGGAGTAGGAAGTTTCAGTGTGACTTCTGTGACTTCTTTTTCTTCTTTTTTTAAGGTCCAAAAGAATACTTTTCTACAGGAATCCAAGCACTTTATCGGCACTGGAGGACATTCACTGAACACAGTTATGACAACATCAAAAAATGATACATTTGTTCTTTACTTTTTCAGAATATATGCACCCAAAAACAATAAAAAAAACTTTGAAGGTTTTCATTTGAAGCCACCTTGTATCTGTTCGTCCATACAGGTTTAAATTGCTATATTTTCTGCAGAGTAATGTTTTTCTTCTTGTAACTTCTGTCATCATGTTTTCATCATCTGTCAGCAGAAAACCTACACATTCAACACTACTCACTTCCTGTCACTTCTCTCCTGACTGGGATGTTGCTGTCTTGACAGACAGTAGTTTCAACATTGGAGTTATACCTCTCCATAACACACAGCCTGGGCTGAATTTAGAGACCATGTGTTGCCCATGCAGCATGATCCATCTTTCAGCCTATCTAATTTACTTCAGAGGAAAGGTAACACTAAAATATCTGGAACAAGATAAGGTGCCAGATGAGCAAACCGATACTCTTAACCCTCCGCCTGTCGGAGCTTCCATCCTAGACCAGCTGCTGACCAAGGCTTAGGGCCTGGTCTGCCTTGCCATGACATTTAGTCTTTAGGTTGTATTTCCTCACATTAGGGTATGGCTTGTACCCTCCCAATTGTTCTCCTCCGCCCAAAGTTGTTGGCACAATGTGGGTTGTTGGGTTTTGTGAGCGCCGCCCAACATCAAGCAGGTAGTAGCGTCTACTGTCATACAGTAGCTCAGTCATATCTGAGTAAGACCTGACTTAACATTTCTCTCCACTGATAAACATATTTATTGAGATGATTGTTGTATCAACTGCCATTTCAGTTTTTATTGCATCAAGATACACAATGTTTCTCACTTTTCTCATCATGTATTCATCTCATCTTGTTCCTCTTGTACCTTGCGGTGTCGAGGTGAAGCACAAACATTCAGAAAGTGCCCATTTATGAGCTTCATATATCGATATTCCCAAGGACTCTGCTATTCCCTCCGTCCATCGTTTACATAGCCGGCCTCTTCTTCTACTTCCATCCGGTCTGTGCATCATTGCTTGTTGTGGTATAATGTTAGCTAGCTGGTAATCTAGTTAAAGTCGCTAAAAAGTCAACAGGGTCGACTTCATTGCACCGGGTTTTATCCCATATGGCTCGGTCTCTTTCTGCAGCACGAAAAGCGTCGCACAAAGCACAAACTCCATAGCTCCAGCGACGACCCACAGGCATCTCCGAAAAAAATTCACTCGTGAACCGAAGGACGCAGCCCGGAATCGAACCCACAACCTTCTGAGCCCCGAGTCAAACGGCTTGACCACTTCGCCGTGGAGATTCCCAAGGAATTTAATTACATGGCCAAACCATTTAACTTGATGCCCTCTGATAAAATCTAGCACTACAATAAGCCCTACTTTAGTTTTGCTTTCTTCATTTCTGATTTTCTCTCTTCTTGATTCATTGAGTATTCTTCTCAGGAATCTCTTTCTGTTGTTGAGGTCAGCATGGCCAAATGTATAAGAACACATGTTCTTAAACATCCGGTGTGCTGATGCTGAGGTAAGAGGTTCAACCCCTACACCGGACACTTGGACTAAAATGTTGACCTCTTGTACTTGACTTGTATAAATTACAAGTACCTCTGAAGTCGCAGTGGGTTCGCCTGATGGCAAGGGATACTGGTAATTCAGTCCAGCACTACTAGAAGTAGTGTGTATGGATTATGCTTGTGTTCAAAGCAAGCGAGAGCAACCAAAAAAAAATTTATGTTGTGATTTTAATTTTCTGTTTTTTCTGTCATTGTCCAGGTTTGGCATTGGTAACATAGAGTTGGTAGGAAGATTATATCATCATGTATTGAAAAAAAGAAAAACATAGCAAAGCAAGACTTACTGAAACAAATGGTTCATGATGTAGGCATAATCTTCTCTGGTGCGGCTGGGCAGGTTGCAGCCATAAAATACAATAATAGCACTGAGGCCCTCATCATAGTAACCTACAGAGAAATTCAGATCAGGACAACATTAACATCTGAACAAGTTATACTGCATTTGACACCCATAGCATCATTTATTTTGGACTTGTAGTACAGGGTTCCACCACCCAGCTACTGAGTTAAGTTTGTGGAGCAACACTGTGAGCTGTGGATTTCATGTGAATGCTTTTACATTTGTCTGCGGTGGTTTGTATTGTAAATTGCATGTTCAGACACATGATAGATGGTTGGTTGCTGAACTAGTTGGTTTTGTCTTATGTAGTAATGTGTGTGTGCAAATGCTGGTTTTCTAGTGACTGCGGCTTCCATTGACAATAAACTGTAATTTTAATCGCGGACTGTTGTGTTTGCATTCTCCAGTGGCCTTATTGATGTACGCCAGTGTCTGTTGTTGGTTTGTCAGGACTGCTGTCTGTCCCACTTTTCACATGGGACAGCAAGAAACATTTCATGTAATATTCACTGGCAAAGGAAAGGGGCATTATGGGGATGATCCATTGCAGTGAATTTAGAACCTTGACTAGCAACTAACTGTTGTCTGCACAGAACAGAAGGATTGAAATGGTGTTACAGAATCAAAAACATGGAAGGAAATAAACAAATACCAGTCAATCAAAAGGTCATGAAAAGACAATGGTGCTGGACAGGACACACCTTGAGAAACCATGATGTGACAAACTCTACTTTTAGTATTTATACAGCAGTGTATGTTTTTCTTTTAATTTCTGTCACCACATGCCCATTGTCCATCAGCAGACAACGCAGATATTCAAAACTTCTCACTTTCTGTAATTGTTCTCTATTGATAAATATCTCTTTTGCAATAAAAAAAAAATGAATTTGCCCTTTGCAAAGATACTGCATTCACCCCACAACCCCTAGTAGATGTTTGCCATTTATAAGGGACGTTCATTTGAAATCCGTTCATGCCGCACCGCGCGTAATTGCGTATGTTGAATATGATCATGTCATGTGATAAGTACTGACCAATGAATAAAAGAGCACATGCTTATCATCCCATGATGCATAGGTTCTGTTTCTGACCGTTCAGAAAATGGCAGGGTTGATCCAAAATCCATCCAAAGAAGCTCAAAGAGCGGTGACTCAGTTTCTTTCATTTGAAGGATGTCGACCAGTGGACATTCATCGAAGAATGCTGGTAGCGTACGGGAACAAATGTGTGTCGAAGGCAACAGTGACAGACTGGGCACGAATGTTTAGGAAAAGACGTCAGTTCACGACAGATCTTCGACGGCCGGGTCAAGCGCATATTGTTGCAACAGAAAAAACCATCACCAAAATCTATGCTGCAGTACAGACGAACCGTTGTCGAAGCATATGTTCGCTAGCGAAAGAATTTGATTGTCAATTGGGGCAATTCAAAAGGTCATTCGTAAGAAACTGTAATATCGAAAGGTGTGTTCACAGTGGGTACCACGGATGTTGACCAACCACCAAAAAGAGGAAAGCATGGGATGGTGTTTGAACCACTTGCTGCATTACAGAGTGGAGGGTGATGCATTTCTCTTCCGCATAGTGGCAGGCGATGAATCATAGTGTCACCACTTTGAGCCGAGCAGCAAAAGAGAGAGCATGCAATGGAAGCATGCTGGATTACCAAAAGCCAAAAAATTCAAGTTACAGGTTTTCGCTGGTAAGGTTATGCTGAGCGCATTTTTTTTTACCATGAAGGGCTACTGTTGGCCAACTTTAAAGAAGCTGATGTCAACATCAATTCTACCCACTACTTGCAAACACTAGACAAGCTGCAAAAAGCCATCAAGAATAAATGATCCGGCATGCTTTCTCACGGTGTGATTTTGTTGCATGATAATGCTCGTCCGCATGTCGCAAAGATTGTGCAGGAAGCATTAGCAAGGAAGAAGTGGGAAATTCTGCAACATCCAGCCTATAGTCCTGATTTGTCACCATGTGATTTTCATTTGTTCGGACCTCTAAAACAGCTCTCAAGGGGCAATGATTTCACACAGATGCAGACATAATAAACGCGGTAAACACTTGGTTCAGTGAGCAACCACAATCCTTTTTTTTGCGAACGGCATTCACCGCTTACCTAAGCAATGGGATGCTTGCCTGAATGCCTACGGCAGCTTCTTCTGACCAAACCATGGTGCACAATTCATTCAAATTGAATGCTTTAATTCTACCACACCTGTTAATGTTTCTTTCAAGCTTTTGTAATAAAGCCTTTGGAACGCGTTTCAAATGAATGTCCCTAATACTAGGCAATTTTACATTCAGTAATTTGCTATGCTTCCTGAATGAGAAGTCTACATTAAAATCTAACTGATTGGTCTGTGGAATTAACCTACTACCCCACACAGGACATTTAAGAGCAAGCGTGGTAAACTTCTCGGCGGCATCATCCTGAATCTGTTGTCATGTCTGCCTCATAACATAGCCAGAACATGATTACCTTGTCCTGATGTGGGTAACCAAATGTCTTTACAAACTTGACTTATGGATAGTTGACTTATTTTGGTTTGTTACATACAATTTATAAACTAAATACATACAAGTTAGAAGACTAAATATTTGCACTACATATATAAAATTTAGTACACAAAACATATACAATTTAGAACACTAAACATATACAATTTATAACACTAAACATATACAACTTAGTACACAAAACATACAATTTATAACACTAAATATATACAATTTAGTAAACTAAACATATACAATTTAGAATATAAATATATACAATTTAGTACACTAAGTACATACAAATTAGTACACTAAATATATACAATTCAGTACACTAAATATATACAATTTAGTACCCTAAATATATACAATTTAGTACACTAAATGTATACAATTTAGAAAACTAAACATACAATTTAGAACACTCAAACATATACAATTTAGAACACAAAATATATGCACTAAATATATACAATTTAGTACACTAAACATATACAATTTAGAACACTAAACGTATACAATTTAGAAGACTTAAAATAAGTATGCATATCCTTTACAGGACATCGCTGTCAACATCAGCATCTTTCAGCTGATTGTTGATTTCTTGGCAAGATTACGCTCAGTAGTTTGCCATTGCTTTCTGAGAGGCCGGCTCACATACCCCGTAAGTTACCAACGCGATTCGAACCATTGTTGATTCTCACCGTCGTCTCGTTACTTACGAGAGTATACGAGATTATGGAGAAAAGTCGCTAACCTCTAGGCCAGGAAGCCGGCTTTAGAATACTAAATGTATACAATTTAGTACACTAAGTACATAAAATTTAGTACACTAAATATATACAATTCAGTACACTAAATATATACAATTTAGTACACTAAATATATACAATTTAGTATCCTAAATATATACAATTTAGTACACTAAATGTATACAATTTAGAACACTAAATATATGCAATAAATATATACAATTTAGTACACTAAACATAAACAAGTTAGAACACTAAACCTATACAAATTAGAATACTAAATATATACAATTTAGTATACTAAATACATACAATTTAGTACAATAAATATATACAATTCAGTACACTAAATATATACAATATAGTACACTAAATATGTACTATTTAGAACACTAAACATACAATTTAGAATACTCAAACATATCAATTTAGAACACTAAATATATACAATTTAGTACACTAAATATATACCATTCAGTGTACTAAATATATACAATTTAGAAAACTAAGCATAACATGCAAGCACAACCTGGAGAGAAGAATGAACCACTCACCTCCATGAGACAAGACATTCTTGAAGGGCTCCACCGCCTCCATGTCGATATTAAAATCTGACCCAGACACTGAGACCCGCTTCCACCTCTGTGCTTCTGGAGATGGTTCCTCATCAGCGAGGGTCGGCTGGATGCCAGGGCGGCTGGGTATCTTGACTGGAGTGTCATCTGCATAAACAGAAACAGAGATGTCCTGAGTGTAGATGGTCACACATAAACAGAAACAGAGATGTCCTCCATGTACATGGTCACACATAAACAGAAACAGAAATGTCCTGAGTGTACATGGTCACACAAAAACATAAACAGAGATGTTCTGAGTGTACATGGTCACACAAAAACATAAACAGAGATGTCCTCCATGTACATGGTCACACAAAAACATAAACAGAGATGTTCTGAGTGTACATGGTCACACAAAAACATAAACAGAGATGTCCTCCATGTACATGGTCACACATAAACAGAAACAGAGATGTCCTGAGTGTAGATGGTCACACATAAACAGAAACAGAGATGTCCTCCATGTACATGGTCACACATAAATAGAAACAGAGATGTCCTCCATGTACATGGTCACACATAAACAGAAACAGAAATGTCCTGAGTGTACATGGTCACACATAAACAGAAACAGAGATGTCCTCTATGTACATGGTCACACATAAACAGAAACAGAGATGTCCTGAGTGTAGATGGTCACACATAAACAGAAACAGAAATGTCCTGAGTGTACATGGTCACACATAAATAGAAACAGAGATGTCCTCCATGTACATGGTCACACATAAACAGAAACAGAAATGTCCTGAGTGTACATGGTCACATATAAACAGAAACAGAGATGTCCTCCATGTACATGGTCACACATAAACAGAAACAGAGATGTCCTGAGTGTAGATGGTCACACATAAACAGGAACAGAAATGTCCTGAGTGTACATGGTCACACATAAACAGAAACAGAACGAACAAACGAACGAACAAACTTTATTTTTGAAGGGTAACAAATTGGACACGCAGGCTCGTCTTACATTCGGCCCTTCCAATCACTCATCTTTCATTCACCAGTGCATAATGCATTCCCATAGGAAAAAAACATTGTCAAATGAATGTTGTAAGCATAATCAATGCATGTTACCATGTTATGAGACAAATCCACCACCCACCCACCCATCCCCTATCCATCCGTGTCCCCCACACACACATCCACCACCCAACCACACACATACCCACAGGCACATAATGACCTCATCCATCCATCCATGCCCCAACCCACACATCCCACACACACCCCCATCATCTCCCCACCCACACGCACACATCCTCCACCCAGAGTGCACATAATCACACATAAACAGAAACAGAGATTTCCTGAGTGCACATAGTCACACAAGTCACAGCAATGTGTTACTGTTCATTAAACTAAACTTGAGCAGTAAAGTTATACATCTTTCTCTTATAGTCCATGTGGGTTGGTGATCATGTCCATCCACAGTCTTCTGTCCCTTAAACTGCCAACCATTTCTGATACTTATGTTCTTCCATACCATGATGTCAAACTGTCCAGCATCTTCTCTCTTGTTATTCCTCTGTCTCTCCTCCCCTCCAAATTTCCCACTGTTGTGACATACTCTAGCTTTTCCCTTTTCATGACAGGCCGAAATACACTGGGCTATCATCATGGGGCTTGAATAACCAGTTCTCTTTGTGAGTTAACTACTTTCAAGATTTCTTCATTACTCTTTACAGTTGGAAAGCATTGCTCTGAATTGTCAATTATTATCATCAAGTGCCATGCCAGCTGGCATAGGCATTTATGTCTCTCCACAGATCTCGGTCTTTGTTGTTCTGGATCACCTCTGTTGATGATATTCCTCCATGCCACTATCTTAGTCCATCTAGCATCATTTCTCTTGTTCTACCCCTGTCTTTCTTCCCCTTGATCTTTCCAGTTGCCACAATGTTCTCCAATGCCACTCTTCTCATCACATTACCAAAGAAAGCTGTTTATCTCTCTTCTCATCACATGATCAAAGAAAGCTGTTTGTTGCATTCTTATTGTTGAATATAATGTTCTAGTTTGATTAATCTATTTCAGGAAATCGTTATTAGTTACTCATTTGTCTACACTCTACACAATGATATATTATTTACAATAACCATGTTTCAATTCAAAAAATCTACACTCCTGTTTTTACAAAAACATAAATAAATTAATTCTGCCCTTCATGTTTCTTAATCTAGTAGTTTAGAAGTTAAAATCAGTTCACATGAAGGCCACAGATAGCCAAGTACATGCATGCACACATGACCAAACATTCATGCAAATCTACATGTCTAACAACAGCACTGGTCTAAAAATGTGAAAAAAACTGCAATCAAATATACAGTCCAATATGGCAGCTTTCAAAATGTAATAAGTCTGGATTTTATATGCAAATATTTTATTATTATTTATTATTTAGATTTACAGTCATCACTTGATTTGTTGTTTTTTGTGTGTTGAGCTTGCTTGCTTTGAATTCGAGCATAGTCCATACACGTGCTACTACTTCTAGTGCATTGGACAGATTTTTGTGTGTGGATTAGCTTTCCCTATTACCAGTGTCCCTCCTTGTAACTTACGTCCCCAAGTCAAGGACGAGAAGTCAACATTTTACTCCAGCTGACCAGTATAGGGGTTGAACCCACTACCTCAGCATCAAAACACCAGATGTTTCAGAACTCTTATCCACTGGGCAATGCTAACTTCCTCTTGATTTGTTTAATCGCCCTGCCTCTATGGGGGAATTTAGTATAAATGCTTGGATCATTACTCGCCTGCTTTTCATAGTGTGTTAGTTTGTTAATTTCCTCTTTATTTGTGTTGCCTGCCACAAAATTGAAGCTGATGTTTGTTAGCCTTGAACTCTTCAGAGGTTCCACCCATTGTTTTTTAGCCCTGCCCATCTTGATCTTAAGTTAGAGAAACCATTCTCTTCTATCAACTTACGAGGTGCAAACTACATATGTTAAATCTATAACAAGGCAGCTTCTCACTACAGATGAGTTGAGTTAAGAAACAGCACCATTGCACTCAGGACATTCCCATATGCGTTTTGTCCCCTCATTTACCAGCCAGCGAAGAGTCATACAGCTAATGGTTCCAACTGCCATCTGATTGAAAGCTCTCCTGGTCCTCTCCTTTCAGTTTTGAGATTCATCCAAAGTCCCTACCGATTCCCCTACCATATCATTCTCTCCACATACGGATTCTCAGTCTGTTCCACCGCTGTCTCCACCTGGTCCCATAGGTGCCCGAGCACCTCTCCTTTGTCCATATATAATCCACCACAGAGAGGTGCATTCCCTGCCAGCCTGTTCATTTCCCCACAATTCTAATGCCAATTGCTCTATACAAATATGGATATAGCTCCATATTCACAATATATCTAAGATGTTTAAAATGGTTATATACCCACATTGAGCCTTCACATAAAACAATGATGTCATAAGGACAGTTGAAAGATGACTGCCCCACTGTTGACATGAACCAAAGAGGAGCAGTGTTCTGATATCCATATTTTTTTAAACAGTGAAGAGGTGAAACCTATATAATTTCATCGGCAAATGAAGGTCCAGTATGGTGCTGCCTGCCCCTCAGTCCAGCAAGTGTATGAGTGGAGTAGAAAGATTCAAAACTGTTCATTCCAATGAAGAAGTACAGCAGGTGGTGCTTGGGTGGTTATACACGAGACCAAGATTATTCTTTTATATAGGATTCCAAGCACTTTATCGGCGCCGGAGGACTTGCATTGGTCACGGTGGTGACTACATCAAAAAATTATACATTTCTTCTTTACTTTTTTCAGAATATATTCACGCACACATATAAGGTTTAAGGTTTTCATTTGAAGCACCTTCGTATTTACCATGAAATGATAAGTCTCTACTGTAAGATGAAACAACTGTAAACACGAAACAAAATCCATGGTTCAACAGCTTAGTTTTGAGGTAACAATCAACAATATAGGGGGAAACTGCATATGGTGTCAGAAACTAAACATTAATGAAGAAATCCAACACAGCAGGCACTATGACAGTGCACAGCCACCATTCAGACATGAAAGAAGCTAGTTCTGAAATGTTAGAATACAGCAGACGTCTATACAATAATGTAACAGTGACCATTTTAATGCATATTACAAGGGCGCTTTACTTTGTATTTTACTTTTATTCAACTTTGACCTGCCCAATTTAAATACTGTGCAGACACTGAAAGCCATGGCCAGTGGGTGAAACCATCAAAGACATGATAACCTTGTCCACAGTTGGGGTGATGGGGTGCAGCAGGGAACTGCCAGATGTGAACATTTTGTCAAGATCATAAATTGTTGAATTAATCAACTTCGAACTGGTGAAATCAGTCACTAAACAACACACAAAACACATTGTCACTATCATGATAGAGTTTAACACACAAAATAGTCTCTTGTTAAAGGTCACAGAAACCATCATGATTAATCTGCATAGGTCAGTTTTTGTACAAACAGAAAGACATGATAGTCAGTTTAAAATTACTGTAGTAGACAACTGAAATTACTGTGCAAATGTGTGTATATTTCAGCTTGAAAGATTTACCTATATACTTTACTCTATGTTGTATGATTTCTGCAGTATGTACCTGACAACATGCAGCGAAATATGCCAAGCAATAAATCGGGCAATGAAGTTTGTGTCTTCATTATTCAAATTCACTACGGGGAAAACATTGTTTTGATAGCTATAAATATAGATTTATGTACCTTGCTCAGACCAACTAAGAACATTTTAATAACACATCATACACCGATTAGTTTACAGGGAAAATAGCAGACCACACAGTGCGTCTCTTGGGATACAAAGAAGCAAAGTAAAAGGTTACGAGAACAAAGTCAATTTACTTGACCATGGTGGGGTCATATTTAGATGACAAAGGAGGATCCAGTTCACATAAATCACAACTTTAAGGGGTTCTCAAACATGCAACAAGGAACACATCTGTGGTTAGTCTACACAAATCTCATTAGTAACTCTACGATCTCTATGGCATTCTTATTTACCACAAAGAAAATTTAAAAAAATTATAATAGCAACAACAACCTTTCAGACAACATAATACAGTTAACAATCATTATCATCATGTGTCATTCCAGGCAATGATTTTCTTCCGCAAACATCTGCGTCTGTGATTAGTTTGACCACTAATCATCTTCTGTGCCACTCTGTCAACCCAGCCAGGAATTCTCCTTCTGTGACCCTCTGACTCCAAAACCCTCGATTTTTCTGGTTGTCCTCAGGCTCCCTCATCTCAAAACTGTCATTACTCCTATAGTGCCTTGTGGTGTAGGTCAGGGAGGTCTTGAGCCAGAGAGATTAAAGTCGCCTGGCTTGGGCAGCCGCCGCCAGTCGTGCAGGTTAGGGTTTTCTTTTTGTCCCCCAACAGAAAAATATCCACACCTTACTAAGAATTCAAACCTGGGTCTCCTCAATGAGAGGCTGACATTCCAGCTACTCAGCCAGATGCTCTTCTATCTCAAAACATACCCCAAAAAATGTTGACTGTCTTGTCCTGATGTGGGTAATCAAATGTCTTTAAGAAATGTCCTCTTACAGCACTTGTATACTGTCCTTAACTGTCCTTGGGACTCTTATCCTTCTACGGAGTCACCACATCTCTATGACCTCCAGATTCTAACCTTCCTACTCTCTGTTTTCAGTGTCTACAATCACAGGCATACTACAGTTGTACACAATATATACTGTATATAACACTAAGTCACAGCTGTGGCTCAATGGTCATGTGTTTTAATTTTTTCTCAGAGCAACTTTTAAAATTAATATGGGTTGCCTTTGTGTCAGGTCTTAGTCAGATATGACTGAGCTACCGTATAACAGTAGATGGTACTACCTGCTTTCTGTTAGCGCCGAACGTTGGGCGGCGCTTACCAAACCCGACACCCCACATTGTGCCAACGGCTTTGGGCAGAAGAGCACAATAGGGAGGGTACAAGCCTTACCCTGGTGCGAGGAAATGCAACCTAAAGACAAAGTGTCATGGCAGGGCAGACCAGGCCCTAAGCCTTGGTTGGCGGTTGGTCTAGGATCGAAGCTCCGACAGGCTGACAATTAGAGCATTGCTTTGCTGATCCGGCAGCTTCTGCAGCTTGTATTGTTCCAGATGTAGAGGTGTTACCTTTCCTCTGGAGTGAACTAGGCAAGCCGAGAGAGGGATCATGCTGCATGGGCAACACATGATCTCTATATTTTAGCCCAGGCTTTGTGCTATGGAGAGGCAAAACTCTATCCCTTACAAACTATCGTCTGTCAAGACGGCAAGGTGCCAATGATAGGGTTGCAAATTTGACCCAGCCTAAAATTTTTGCCCCGAAATATATTAGACAGTGAAGGTAGCAAGAGTGATATTGTCCACATAAAAACATGGAGCGCAGATAGGTCTTTAAAAACAAAAAAAGTGGGCCTAGCAAAATATGTCCACACAACAGCCTAGGGTATGTAAAAAGGTCCTTTACTTACTGTAACAATAACTAACATTAAGGCAGGCAATTATCAGTTAAAAAATGAAAACAAAGCAGTTAATTATAATCGGTTAATAATTGTAGAATAAATCCATCTATTATGTACTGCAGTGCAAGTAAAATAAAAATGGAGGTTATGCTCATTACTACATCAACAAAACTGTCCTGTGTTGACTGATTAAACTAGAATAGACAAAAACGCACTACCGTCACACTCACAAGTGACCAGTCTCTCTACACAGAAATCATAGTGTCTAAATGATGTTACAGCTGAACTAGACTGATTGTGAATACAGATATGTTGTCCTGCTTGTGATCATGCATGCTTCTATCTAGTGTCTCTACTTCTTGGTTTCTACGAATCAGGACCATAGCATCTGGACAAACCATAAGATGCTCCAACTCCTACAGCAAATATCAATAAGGTGTAGATGCCAATCATTGAAGTAGCTCACTGCTTGAAAACACGCAAAATGTGTCCCCTCATAACACTTCTCCTTACGGGAAAGATACTAAAATCCAGATCCAAGCATCATTGAGTATGTTGCTTCATCTGTTACTATATCTTCAACTAGCAGTTGTTAATAGATTGTTCAGAATGTCTGTCAGTTGTTCATAGAAAACCTTCAGAATGTCTGCTAGCAGTTGTTCATAGAATGCTCACTCACAATCCCTTACTCCAGTGTAACTTGGACATTACTCATCAACTCGTACTCCAGAGTGACTTGGACATTACTCATCACCTCATACTCCACCATGACTTGTACATTACTCATCACCTCATACTTCACCATGACTTGGACATTACTCATCACCTCGTACTCCAGTGTGGCTTGGACATTACTCATCACCTCGTACTTCACCATGACTTGGACATTACTCATCACCTCGTACTCCAGTGTGACTTGGACATTACTCATCACCTCGTACTTCAGCATGACTTGGACATTACTCATCAACTCCTACTCCAGCGTGACTTGGACATTACTCATCACCTCGTACTTCACCATGACTTGTACATCACTCATCACCTCATACTTCACCATGACTTGGACATTACTCATCACCTCATACTTCACCATGACTTGTACATCACTCATCACCTCATACTTCACCATGACTTGGACATTACTCATCACCTCATATGTCACCATGACTTGGACATCACTCATCACCTCATACTTCACCATGACTTGGACATTACTCATCACCTCGTACTTCAGCGTGACTTGGACATTACTCATCACCTCGTACTCCAGCGTGACTTGGACATTACTCATCACCTCGTACTCCAGCGTGACTTGGACATTACTCATCACCTCATACTACAGCGTGACTTGGACATTACTCATCACCTCGTACTCCAGCGTGACTTGGACATTACTCATCACCTCATACTTCACCATGACTTGGACATTACTCATCACCTCGTACTCCAGCATGACTTGGACATTACTCATCACCTCGTACTCCAGCATGACTTGGACATACTCATCAGCTCGTACTCCAGCCTGATTTGGAAATTTCTCATCACCTCGTATTCTAGCGTGACTTGGACATTACTCATCACCTCGTACTCCAGCGTGACTTGGACATTACTCATCACCTCATACTCCAGCGTGACTTGGACATTACTCATCACCTCATACTCCAGCGTGAATTGGACATTACTCATCACCTCGTACTCCAGCGTGACTTGGACATTACTCATCACCTCATACTTCACCATGACTTGGACATTACTCATCACCTCTTACTTCAGCATGACCTGGACATTACTCATCACCTTGTACTTCAGCATGACTTGGACATTACTCATCACCTTGTACTTCAGCATGACTTGGACATTACTCATCACCTCGTACTTCAGCATGACTTGGACATTACTCACCACCCCATACTCCAGCATGACTTGGACATACTCATCAGCTCGTACTCCAGCCTGATTTGGAAATTTCTCATCACCTCGTATTCTAGCGTGATTTGGACATTACTCATCACCTCGTACTCCAGTGTAACTTAGATATTACGCATCACTTCATACTCCAGCATGATTTGGACATTACATATCCACGTAAGCCTGTGTAAGAGAAATGTGTCTGTGCTCTGTATCCACACATGTCAATTTGTCTATTTTGAACTTTACAAAGTATGGACTAAAAAATCAGAAACTACAATTCCTCTGGTGACTGAATTACACGCTAGTGACCTCAAAATTGCAGTGATCTCAGTCACCTCCACCTCTATACTTGAGATTGTAGACCAATACAGACCTTACAGACTTGACACTCACAATCATCATCTTTATGTTGCAGATCGTTTGCAGAACATCTCCCTCATCACGGTCTACTGAAAAGAGTCTTGGTCTCTTGTCATCTCTTGCACCCAAGGAATCTGTGACCATCTTCGTGTGGGTTGACCCCTGAATATTGCACCCTCATGCCCAAGGAATTTGTGACCATCTTCGTGTTGGCTGACCCCTGAATATTGCACCCTCATGCCCAAGGAGTCTGTGACCATCTTCATACTGGTCGACCCCTGCATATCATCCAAAACCCTGACATCCATCATCATCCATATCTCTTAATGAAAGCTCTGTGACTAATCCATTACATATGCAGAGACAACACTGCCTTATACAGTTTATAGTGACCTTATAGGATGACACTGTCATTGCATCCCACCGATATCTACAACCAATATGTATACCACCATTATCTATACCACCAACATCTATACCACCAATATCTACCACTAGATGCCTCAGTGGTACAGTGGCTAGCATGTCTGCCTTCGGCCTGGTGGTCATAGGTTAAATTCTGATCCAGGCACATTTTAACACTGTCCTGGTCTCTCGGGTTGACCCAGCCCTAAATGTGTATCTGGAAATGTCTTAGGAAGTAAAGGCAGCCACGTGATATTGACCACAGAACACCCTGGAATGTTGATTTAAAAAGTACAAGACCCTCGTCCTTGAAGACATATGGTGCTAGACCCATATTTCTATACATCAACTGGCACTCGGTGGCGGGTGTGGTCATCATCACATCAGCCAGCTGTACTTCCCGTGACATTTCCAAGTACCACTTTTAGGTAGGTCACCAAGGTCAAGTTTTAAAATGTGAGTCCGTCCTGATGTGGATAGAACCAATGACCACCACTGACTGGTGCAAAAAGATATGGAGCCAGCATCGTAAGCCGAATATACCTCAAGGAGTTTAGTTTAGTTTAGTTTAGTCAATGGATCAACATCACGGAACACAGGTGTACCCATAAGTGCTCATTTCTACTCCTAACTCAAGCCTGAGTCCGGAGAACTCTGTAGCACCGACGAGGATCCTGAAATATTTTGGGTAGATTTTTAACTTGAAATTTAGCCTGGGCTACCTCAAAGAGTATAAAAGGGTACTTGGCTGGACTTCGTTGGTTAGTTAGTTAGTCGACAGATCATCCTCATTGCATATTGAACCATTCAGTCCATAAGTGCTCAGATCCCCTCCTCGGTTAATGACACCAGTTATGTGTTGGTTTATTAATCTACTTTGGCTTCCTGCATAGTGTTCTTGTTTGGTCACACCTCTTTTAACTTGCTGTTCTCGTAGTCTGACCATGGATATAGATTCACAGTTATTACTTGGTTCTTGCAAATGACTTACTTCTCGTAGAGCATTCAGTATATCAGCCTGGTCCATGGCTCATCCGCCCTCCACAATAGCGCTACCTGCAAGCCTGTCAGTCTGCTCATTTCCTTGGACACCAGCATGCCTTGGCACGAAAATTAAACTAATCTTTGCGTGCCGTGACCGCTCTAGAGACAACAACCACTGTCTTTGGACGCACCCCATTGCTATCTTAACGAGCATACTCATTCAGTCACAAAGGAAAAATGCCAGAGTAAAAGTCTGTGTCTCAAGCCATGTTATTGCTACCATTGCCATGCAGACTCAGGTGAGCTTGTTAGCATCACAATCAATTAAACCTGAAGATAAACTCAGTTAACTGAGGTTAGTACAATATTCAACAGTTATGACAACACTGCGTTAAAGGAAACAAAAGATATAACAAAACGCTCAAAGAACATGCCAAGATAGGGTTACTAGTGGATGTTGCTGAGTTTACCTCCTGGTTGCAACAGTCTGCGCCCTGCAAACATGTCAATGGCATTACGAGGTATTATACATCACAGAAAACTCCAAGGGGCAACATTTCTCATTCCTGTCTCAACATTAACATATAATGATAATTCTGTAGTATGTTTAACATAACATTATAAGGACACTGCCAAAATGTTCTGGATACATCATGAGAGGAGTTTATGGGCATATCACTTTGGAAATGTTGGTTCTCATATGCTCACTGAAGTCAAGCAATGTCGGATGTGGTTAGTGCTTAGATGGCTAACCATGTGGGAACAATACGGTATATATCTTTTTAAAAGGCGTTAGTGTAGT
Source organism: Cepaea hortensis (assembly GCA_963921405.1). Taxonomy (NCBI): domain Eukaryota; kingdom Metazoa; phylum Mollusca; class Gastropoda; order Stylommatophora; family Helicidae; genus Cepaea; species Cepaea hortensis. Next base: position 467,342,174 of record OY992876.1, on the reverse strand, counting down.
TGATACAGGGCTAAACTAATGCCATGAGCGCGGTCATATAAAGGTTTGATGCCCGAGTTTGTCGCCCACTAAAAGGTAAAAGACTAGCCACCTAGTCCTATGTGTATTCAGGCCTGCAAAATGTGATGACCTTATCATATCACGGACCCATAGGGGCTTGTTTATGAAAGGAGGAACTCTGGAACACATTGTAAGAACAGGTCAAATTCATCATTGTTTTAATTCAATAAATAATAGAGGCAGACAGTGGGAGAAAAATCTGGACAGTCTTGCACTATGACATGAACAATTGTCAGCTTGTAAACTGATACACAGTGCTGGATGGTTTTGTAAAAGTAAGTAAAGGCTGGTAGCAAGTTTGCTTGAGTAGAGAAGTATGTTGTGTTGTGCCTATAAGCCACATGAGCTTTGTCTCATACTACAATATCTCAAAAGTAAAACCAACAAAGAGATAACAACACAACTGAAATCCTAGTTATTTGGAATTGAAGTACCTACAAGTGTGAAATTGTGTGAGCTGTTCAATCATACTGTCCTAGGTATGTACAATGGTGGATTCTGCCAGTCTGTCTAGAGTTTAACTCCACTAGTCTTTGTCTAAAGAGATGAACCTAGCATGGCAGTATGGGGGAGAGGTTATAATGCCTGTTACCTGCCAATGGTCATAACACAGAGTTTTGAGGTATTTGAAAGAGTCAGCTGCCCTACACCTACTCTCACTAACCACCACCTGTTTTACCCCACAGCCATGTATTCCTGATTTGACACTCTGGTGATTGTGTGAGATGCAAACTATGACAGCCCATGCTTATCAACATGGCACACGATGATGCCAAGAGCTATCAGCCCATACAAATAACAGATACAGATTTTATCAAAGGAAATGTTTCCAGCACTAACAAAAGATGTGCTAACAAAAACAAAGACACCCAAACTCCCAGCCCAACCACATAAACATGAGAAGCTGGTGGACTTCACGGCTTGGGAGTGTGTACACTCAAACACATGATGAACCCACTCTGACTTCAGAGGAAACTGGACTAATTTTTGCATATTGGCTAGCTTTCCCTATTACAAGTGTCCCTTACTATTAGGCAAACACACTTCAACTTCTAAGGTATTTGTAATTAACGTCCCCAATTCAAGGACAAGAAGTCAACATTTCAGTCCAACTGACCGGCATGTGGAACAAACCCCCTACCTACAGTGGTCGCCAGAGTAGTTTAAGCCTGATCTCGTTAAACTGTTCGAAAGTTAAACCTTCTTAGAGGGACAAGTGAGCAATAACAGGTCTGTGAAGCAATAGATCACCTATGTGTTACCAGGGTCTCTAAAAGTATGTAAAGAATTATCACACAGTGAATCCTTGAGCAGGTGATTAATAAGTGACTAAAGAAGTTTGGTGTGAGACTGACTACTTGATACTGTAAATAAATTCAGCCAATACCCAATCAACCATGACCTGGCGTTCACATGGCTTGGCATCAGTGGTTATGCACCTATACTCCACAGGGGGCCGGCTGCGTGGTAAAGGGGTTACAGATGCAGTTTGTAATCCCACATACCTTGTACAGAACACAGCTGTGGGTGATTTGGCAGCAGACTGCCTTGCGCTGGTTTTTTTATGAAATGGTATGGGTGCCGGTCGTTCAGACAGCAATGTTAAACTGCTGAACATAAACTTGCCTAGAGATCACTAACAACTAATAAATGCTGGGGGTGATCACGATGTCCTGTAAAGGGTATGCAACTAACCGACTCCATAGGGAGTCTTAACGGCAAGAAGAAGGGGATTTTGGTACGTCTATAACCCAGTGGTAGGAATAATAATTACAGTTCATCATCATCACCAACCTCATCATCATCACATTATTTATGATGATAAAGACGACACCAATGGAACCAAAGACAAAATCTGCAAGCTTGTTCCAATGAAGCAAGTAAGGCCAACCTCAAGAAGAACATATTTCAGAAGGCATTCAAGCAAAATAAAAACTGTGCTTACTTTCCCACTCCAGGTCCCCAGCATCGCTTTCTTCATCATCCTCCTTCTTATTCTCGTTATCCTCAACCTCCTCTGCATCATTGTCTGCCACCGCAGCTTCTACGAAGTCGGAGTCTGGGACAATCTTCTTCCTCGTGCCGTCATCATGTGAATCTTCTGTACAAAATAACACAGGCAAAGACAAATGTATGTGAAAGTAAAAAATAACACAGGCAAAGACAAATGTATGTAAAAGTAAAAAAATATCACAGACAAAGACAAATGTATGTACAAGTGTAAAAGTAAAGAAAAAATAATACAGGCAAAGACAAATGTATGTAAAAGTAAAAGCTAACACAGGCAAATACAAAAATATGTAAAAGTAAAAAATTAATAACACAGGCAAAGACAAATGTATGTAAAAGTAAAAGGTAAAAACTAACACAGGCAAAGACAAATGTATGTAAAAATAAACAATTAACACATGCAAAGACAAATGTATGTAAAAGTAAACAAATAACACAGGCAAAGACAAATGTATGTAAAAGTAAAAAAATACCATAGGTAAATACACATGTATGTAAAAGTAAACAAAAAAACATAACACAGACAAAGACAAATAGATGTAAAAAGTATAAAATAACACAGGCAAAGACAAATATATGTAAAGTAAAAAAAAATAACACAGGCAAAGACAAATGTATGTAAAAGTAAAAACATAACACAGGCAAATACAAATGTATGTAAAAGTAAAACATAACACAGGCAAAGATAAATATATGTAAAGTAAAAAAAGAATAACAAAGGCAAAGATAAATGTATGTAAAATTTTAAAAATAACACAGGCAAATACAAATGCATGTAAAAGTAAAACATAACACAGGCAAAGACAAATACAAATGTATATCATCATCATCATTGGCACCTTGCTGTCTTGACAGATGATAGTTTGTGATTTAAAAAGGCATAATAACTTTTACCTATGGCGGTAGCGAATGTGACTGATAAGGCCAATTTGCGCTGTAAATGTCCATTCACAGTGGGTGCATGTGAACACGTGGTCATTTCCACCATCATGCACCATCTTACGTCTCAAACGCTCGGTGTGTGACTTATCTGCAATAATTTTCTCCTTTGTCTTTATTCCATTTCTGATGTTTGCTCTCCATGCAACACGTTCAGTGGCAACTTGCTCCCAATGTGCATTATCAATGCATTATCAATATCAACAAATGTATATAAAAGTAAACAAAAAACATAATACAGGCAAAGACAAATAGATGTAAAAAGTATAAAATAACACAGGTAAAGACAAATATATGTAAAGTAAAAAATAAAATAACACAGGCAAAGACAAATGTATGTAAAGTAAAACAAAAAAGAAAAAAATAACACAGGCAAAGACAAATGTATGTAAAAGTAAAAAAATAACACAGGCAAAGACAAATGTATGTAAAAGTAAAACATAACACATGCAAAGACAAATGTATGTAAAAGTAAAGAAATACCTTCTACACACTCTGAGGCTATTATGTAAATGGTGCCAACACCCATTTTATTATGGACCAACTGACATTCAATGGGGGATGTGGTCAAAAGCATGCCAGCCACCTTAACTTCAAATATAGGGTGTATTTGTAATGATTGTGCAGTGTTTGAAAATATTGCTGGTCCAAGTTTTGTATTCACCCCCTGTAAAGTTCATGCAACATAACAGATAAATATAAAACTTGGACCTGCAATATTTTCAAACACTGCACAGTCATTAAAACTACACCCTGTATATTCCCTGGTACCAATTTTAGGCTGAGTTGACCTGGCAGCTCAAAGAATTTTTTTTATATTTGCGCTCACTAGCTTTTAACTCAAGCATAGCCCATACACTACTACTAGTAGTGCTGGACAACATTTTGCATCTGGATTATCTTTCCCTATTAACTGTGTCCCTTCCATTCAGGAGAACCCACTCCGACTTCAGAGGTACTTGTAATTTATGTCCCCAAGTCAAGAACGAGGGGTCAACATTTTATTCCAACTGGCCGGTGTAAGGGTTGAACCCCTTACCTCGGGATCAGCACACAGGATGTTTAAGAACATGCGTTCTTATTCATTCTGCCATGCTGACCTCGGCAATGTTATAAATATCCCATTCTGATGGGGATTCAAACATGTGTCTACCAGACTGGCAGGCAAGCATGCAAGCCACTGCACTACCAGAGCTCCTTGCATTTCATAAAAGGTGTACTTTTAATGACTGTGCAGTGTTTGAAAATATTGCCGGTCCAAGTTTGGTATTTACCCTATGTAAAGTTCATGCAACATTGTAGGTAAATACAAAACTTGGACAGGCAATATTTTCAAACACAGCAGTCATTATAAATACACCCTATATAAAAGGTGTGTATAAGTTGCCTCTTTGAAAGAACGAACGAATGAACGAATGAACAAACTTTATTTTCAAAGGGTTAAGAATTGGTCACACAGGCCTGTCTAACATTCTGCCCTTATATCACCCTCTTTCATATATTATTTCATCCACACATCATTCAAGGCTAACTGAGAACAACAATATGAAAGATTTGCATTATAAAGGCATGGGGAAAATGCAAAAATCAGTACTACATGACTCAGTAATATTAAAGAATGGTGTGGCACTTGTTATTAGCTATGGGGAATGTACTGGCCTGCCAAAAGGGGGCCGGCTGTTATACTAGGGTTTTATTATTATTATTATTCCTATTATTAAAGGAGAAGGTAATCCATATTGAAATAGTGTTCAAATAATTTGCGATTATATGTATAGGGATTGGTGATGTCTTCAAAAGGAGAAACTGACAAAGAAGGAAAACAAGAAAGAAACAAAGAAACAAGCAGGACAGAAACAGACATACAGACAGACAGACAGTTAGAAAGCACAAGTCTACTGACCTAGCTCTGAATCTGCAGCATCCTGTATGATCTCATCATCCTGCCACTCCTCGCTATATACTGCACCCTGGGATACACAAACGACACCGGTCACTGCCATAAGTGTGTTCACATATAAGCTGACATTACAGTCTGACATCAAATATGCTGATAATTCAGTCTTACACAAAATATGCTGACAATACAGTCTTACATCAAATCTGCTGATACTAGTCTGACATCAAATATGCTGATAATTCAGTCTTTCATCAAATATGCTGATACTACAGTCTGACATCAAATATGCTGATAATTCAGTCTTACATCAAATCTGCTGATACTAGTCTGACATCAAATATGCTGATAATTCAGTCTTACATCAAATATGCTGATAATACAGTCTCACATATGGTGGAAATGACCATGTTTTCGCATGCATCTACTGTGGGCAAACATTTGCAGCAAGAATTGGCCTTACCAGCCACACTCGCCACCGCCATGGGTCGTAGTTATTAAGCCTTTTTGAAGCACAATGTACCAAACTATCGTCTGTCAAGACGGAAAGGTGCCAATGACAGTCTCACTTCAAATATGCTGACATTCTGGTCTTACACCCAATATGCTAACATTCCAGTCTTACATCAAATATATTATTACATTACAGTCATATCAAATATGCTGATAATGCAGTCTTACTTCAAATGTTTATGACATTACAGTCTTACATAAAATATACTGACATTACAGACTTACGTCAAATACACTGACAATACATTATTACATCAAATACACTGACAATACAGTATAACATCAAATATACTGACGATACAGTATTACATCAAATATACTGACAATACAGTATTACATCAACGTCACAAATGAGAATTGAAAATCAAATAAAGTCAATGCGAGAAGAATATGAAAAACAAAACATATATCTCAAGGAAACCACAAAAAAAAAACACACCACAATTATGACAATTCACAAACCAAATATGTCTATAAATTTACTTATCAATGGTGAGAAATTACAGAAAGCTTTAAATATCTAGGTTCTTCACAGATAGGCCATGGAAAACATCATCATCAAATAAGTTAAGCTGTACTGTTTCATCAAGATTGTGGCTCAGTACATGCAACTTTGGGCAAGCATCTGTTCGGGTGTGCTTTCCCTAGCCGTTGACTGTCCCCAGTCTACCTACAAAGCAGCAGGTCTGTGTCTCTCTTTGTCTGTTTCCTATCCCAAGCCTTTGACTGTCCCCAGTCTACCCACAAGGCAGCAGGTTTGTATCTCTTTTTGACTGGTTCCTATCCCCAGCCTTTGACTGTCCCCAGTCTACCTACAAGGCAGCAGGTTTGTGTCTCTCTTCATCTGGTTCCTATCCCCAGCCTAGGACTGTCCCCAGCCTACCTACATGACTGTCCCCAGTCTACCTACAAGGCAGCAGGTTTGTGTCTCTCTTCATCTGGTTCCTATCCCCAGCCTATGACTGTCCCCAGTCTACCTACAAGGCAACAGCTTTGTGTCTCTCTTCGTCTAGTTCCTATCCACTAACCTGTCTGACATGGAGGACCCACCCACCAGCAGCTGTGCTACCATCAGCACAACTCCTGGGGCCACTGAAGCATGCCAGCTCCACTCCCAGCTCTTGCCATTTAATCTTCAATAGCTTCCTAAGGCAGACTGTGTGGAAGTGGTTTAATTTCCTTGCATGTCGCTGATAAACAGTCCAGGTTTCACAAGCATATAGCAGTGTGGACAATACAACCGCTTTATAGACTTTCAGCTTTGTTTGCAGGCTTATTCCATTTCTGTCCCAACCATTCTTGTACAGTCTGCCAAAGGCCGTACTGGCCTTGGAGATTCTTGCATTCACTTCGTCATCAATTGTGGCAGCTTGTGACACATTGCTGCCAAGATAGGTGGATCTGCCCACAATACTTAGCCTATGACCATTCACTTTGATATTCAGTACACTGTGATTATTCCCTGGAGCTGGCTGGTACATAACTACAGTCTTCTCCGAGTTGATATTGAGCCCAAAGTTGGCACAGGCATATGAGAAAGCTGAAACATTGTGTTGCATGTCCGCCTCTGAGTTGGCGTATAGAGCGCAATCATCAGCAAACAGCAGCTCTCTGACGGTGTCGCTGTTAGTTTTGGTTTTAGCTTTCAGCCTCCTGGGATTTAACAACTTTCTATCCATGCGGTAGTTGATGTCTATTCCAATGTCGTTGTTCTCAAAAGGCATTCGCTAGCATAGCTGATAAAATGAGGCTGAACAGTGTTGATGCCAGGACACATCCTTGCTTCACTCCAATGGTGACAGAAAGGGCTCAGACAGTTCACCATTTTCCTGTACTCTTGCCTGCATACCATCATGAAATAGCTGCACTATTTGGACCAACTTTCGTGGACAACCATATTTTGCCATAATCTTCCAGACCTGCTGACTGTATCAAAAGCCTTGGTAAGGTTAATGAAAGTGGAGAACAATCTGGCCTTTAAACCCTTTTAAACCGCTTTAAGCTGAAACAAGTACAGAGATTCAACAATGTACGATTAATGATAACAGACAGAAAAGGCTGGGAAAATCTAAAGACAATATGTAGAATAACTCTGAGGAAAATGCTAAGAATACCATGGACAGACAGAAAAACCAATGAGCAAGTCCTACAAGAAACAAATGAAAACTGTAAACTGATTAGAGAAATTAGACATTGACAGTCAACATTTTTGGACATGTTATGAGAAGAAATAAATTGGAGAACTTGGTGACAACTGGCAAGAAAAAGAACAAGGGGAAGGCAGAGAAATAAATACCTAGATGGCTTGGCCATGTGGCATGGTCAGAGCTGATCCACAACTATGGAGATTGTGTGAGATGAAATAAATTGGCCGCCCACGCTTATCAGCATGGCACTTATGATGATGAGAATAACTTAAGTAAACACAGCATTCTAATTGATGAAGAGCATTCTAGGCAACAGACTGAGACCAAGGAGGTCAGAACACAATGCGTCATCACAATGATTAAACTCACAGAGCATGCTGAGAAAGGTGAAGACAGGTGTGCTTCGTGCAGAATAGTGGCATAGTTCAATTTAAAAAATCAAAAATAGGGAGCATCTGTTGGATATTGTCCCCAGGCCATGCTGGTGTGGTGGGAAATGAGTGGGTGGACGGATTGGCTGATTCTACACTGCGGGTGTGGTACTGGTGTACAGTAAGGCAGATGTGGTCAGCGTCCTTTGGGATCATGTGTGTAGTGTGGCAGAACAGATCAATCATCATTTGATGACTGGTCATATATTTTCAAATTCACGAATATCTTCTTACTTATCCCATATTGGGTGATTCTGTACCATGACTGTTATGCCACTTCTTAAACATGCCACGCCATCGTAAATCTAACTTTGTGACTTTCAATAAGTTTATTCTTAAACAATTACGGTGATGGTTTCCTCCTGCCTTCCACAACCAGAGAAGAGAATTACATGATTTTAAAAGTTTGTCATTATGAATTTCCATGTTTGGTTGAAATTTGATTTTGCCTTTTGTCTTATTTTGGTTTGTATTTTACATTTCTTTTGGTATTTTGGAATAGATTTCTGTAAAGTTTGTTTTAATGGAAAAAAATCACTGTTTTTTGTCACTTTGAACGGTTTCTGAAATGACAGCATATATATAATTTGTGCTATCTTATGCATAAAATCTGAATTATGCACACTGACACAGAAGAACAAACAAAAACATGCACATGCACATACCTACATTATCTCAACCTTTAGGCTAGTGTACACCTATCAGTTTAAACCTATCGGTCAGTCCAAATCTATTAGCTAATCTAAACCTATCAGCCAGTCTAAGCCTATCAGTCAATCTAAACTTATCAGCTAGTCTAAGCCTATCAGCTAGTCTAAACTTATCAGCTAGTCTAAACCTATCAGCTAGTCTAAACCTATCAGCTAGTCTAAACCTATCAGCTAGTCTAAACCTATCAGCTAGTCTAAACCTATCAGCTAGTCTAAAACTATCAGCTAATCTAAACCTATCAGCTAGTCTAAACCTTTCAGCTAATATAAACCTGTCAGCTAGTCTAAACCTTTCAGCTAATATAAACCTGTCAGCTAGTCTAAACCTATCAGCTAGTCTAAACCTATCAGCTAGTTTAAACCTATCAGCTAGTCTAAACCTATCAGCTAGTCTAAACCTATCAGCTAGTCTAAACCTATCAGCTAGTCTAAACCTATCAGCTAGTCTAAACCTTTCAGCTAATATAAACCTATCAGCTAGTCTAAACCTATCAGCTAGTCTAAACCTATCAGCTAGTCTAAACCTATCAGCTAGTCTAAAACTATCAGCTAATCTAAACCTATCAGCTAATATAAACCTGTCAGCTAGTCTAAACCTTTCAGCTAATATAAACCTGTCAGCTAGTCTAAACCTATCAGCTAGTCTAAACCTATCAGCTAATCTAAACCTTTCAGCTAATATAAACCTGTCAACTAGTCTAAGCCTATCAGTCAATCTAAACCTATCAGCTAGTCTAAGCCTATCAGTCAATCTAAACCTATCAGCCAGTCTAAACACGTCAATCTAAACCTATCATCTAGTCTAAAAAGTCGCTTAAAAGTTGACAGAGTCGACTTCATTGCACCGGGTTTTATCCCATATGGCTCGGTCTCTTTCCGCAGTGCGGAAAGTGTCGCACAAAGCACAAACTCCGTAGCTCTAGCGATGACCCACGGGAGTCTCCGAAAAATTTAACTCGTTAACCGAAGGACGCGGCCCAGAATCGAACCCACAACCTTCGGAGCCCGAGTTAAACGGCTTGACCACTTCGCCACGAAGACTCCCATAAATTTTTTTTAAAAAATCATCTGGTCTATAGACACCCATCTAAACCTATCAGCTAATCTAAACATAGCCATTTAAACGTATCAGCTAGTCTAAACACGCCCATCTAAACCTGTATGAAACCAACAAACCTGAACTGAACCAGCAGAAGCACTAGAGAGGGTCCGTACATGCATAGTCAGGGAATCGAACGGTGCATCTTCAAATGTACTCACTGCCAGGACAGCTGGGAATGGTTCCTCTGGGCTAAAGGTTAAAGGTTCTGAGGTTACAGCAGAAGGTTCTGTTAGTTCAAGGTTATGGTCGTCTGCAATTAGCTCTTCACTGACTTCATTCAAAAGATTAGAGTTAACAGCACTTGGGTCAGAGTTAGTGGGGTCAAAGCTGGCAAAGTCAGAGGACACAATACTAAAGGCATTATTAGATCCATCTTCAGACAAAACTGCAGCGTCATCTGCTGACTGCACAGTGCGAGAAGACAGCTCAGGCTGTGAAACATCGGAGGAGTAAAGCACAGCTGCGGTGGAAGCATGCGGGGAAGCATCGGCAACTTCAAGCTGATGATCAGCTTCAGAAATGGTGCCTTTAGCAGATTCAATCATCTGCCCCACCTGGGCTCTGGCTTTCATGATAATCTCATCAGTAAAAGATGCCACGTTTGGTGAGAATCCACTGGTGAATGGCATGCTGCTGCTGTCCTCTTCCTCCCCTAAGCCAATGCTGATGCGGCCGGCGCTTGTGTGGTATACCTCCTTCCGCAGTTGCAGTTTGTGTGGTTCTGAGTGTGAAGAGGTAGCTGATAAAGGGGAAACAGCATCTTCTTCATCAGCTACATCATTAATGTTTTCAAGGGAGGGGGAAGGTGAAGGTGACCGAGAATCTTCAGATGAAGGCAAGGGTGGTGGAGATTTCAGGGAAGACCTTGAACTTGATGAAATGTTGAAGTCCCCAATTTCATCATCAAAATCCTCAGAAAAACTGACACGAATCTTCTTCTTCTGTTTTGGTACCTTGATCACTTCTAAAATGCCGGCTTCTTCTTTGGCTAGATCATCATCACCAGAAGCTTCAGCAATGTTTACTTCTAATTCCTGGGCAGCTTCTGAAGTCTCTACTTCAAATTTATTTCTAGTATCTGCAAATTGTTCTAATTCACTTAATGCTGTCTGAACTTCTAATACAGTGGGAGTTTCTGCCTGGATCTCCAACTCACTTTCTGCAGTCTGCTCATCTAATTCACTAGATGTTTCTGCATCTTCACCTACCTCGATTTCAGTATTGCCAACCTCAAGAAAGGCCGCCTCATGCTTTCCTAGAGCTTGCATCTTCACCTCATCAGATACATCCACAGCCTGTCTTTCAGTCCAGCTTATAGCATCACTGAGTTCATCAAAATTTTGTGTGTCATGATCTTCTAACTCATTAGGAATATCCACAGTCCTTTCCATACCTGAATTTTCTGTGGGAAATTCATTAAACCCCCTGGAAAAGTCTGCAAACATCTCCACTTCTGTTTGATCACCAGCGCCTTGTGAATCTAATACAGAGGAAATATCTGCATCCTCTGAAACTAGCTCTTCCCTGACTTCAGGAATAAGACTGTAGGCATCAATTAAACCATCTTCAACATCAGCAGCACTGTAACTTTCACCACTATTGCCATCATCTTCATGTGCAACAACAACGTACCCTGAAAATAGCTCTTCCCTGACTTCAGGAATATCTGCATCCTCTGAAACTAGCTCTTCCCTGATTTCAGGAATATCTGCATCCTCTGAAACTAGCACTTCCCTGACTTCAGGAATATCTGCGTCCCTTGAAACTAGCTCTTCCCTGACTTCAGGAAAATCTGCATCCCTTGAACCCAGCTCTTCCCTGACTTCAGGAATATCTGCACCCTCTGAAACTAGCTCTTCCCTGACTTCAGGAACATTTTCTTCCTCTGAAACCAGCTCTTCCCTGACTTCAGGAATATCTGCCTCCCTTAAAACTAGCTCTTCCCTGACTTCAGGAACATCTTCTTCCTCTGAAACTAGCTCTTCCCTGACTTCAGGAATATCCACATCCTCTGAAATTAGCTCTTCCCTGACTTCAGGAATATCTGCATCCTCTGAAATTAGCTCTTCCCTGACTTCAGGAATAAGACTGTAGGCATCAATTAAACCATCTTCAACATCAGCAGCGCTGTAACTTTCACCACTATTGCCATCATCTTCATGTGCAACAACAACGTACCCTGAAAATAGCTCTTCCCTGACTTCAGAAATATCTTCATCCCCTGAAACTAGCTCTTCCCTGGCTTCAGGAATATCTGCATCCTCTGAAACTAGTTCTTCCCTGACTTCAGGAATATCTGCATCCTCTGAAACTAACTCTTCCCTGACTTCAGGAATATCTTCTTCCTCTAAAACTAGTTCTTCCATGACTTCAGGAATATCTGCATCCTCTGAAACTAGCTCTTCCCTGACTTCAGGAATATCTGCATCCTCTGAAACTAGCGCTTCCCTGACTTCAGGAATATCTGCATCCTCTGAAACTAGCTCTTCCCTGACTTCAGGAATATCTTCATCCTCTGAAACTAGCTCTTCCCTGACTTCAGGAATATCTTCATCCTCTGAAACTAACTCTTCCCTGACTTCAGGAATATCTGCATCCTCTGAAATTAGCTCTTCCCTGACTTCAGGAATATCTTCATCCTCTGAAACTAGCTCTTCCCTGACTTCAGGAATATCTTCATCCTCTGAAACTAACTCTTCCCTGACTTCAGGAATATCTGCATCCTCTGAAATTAGCTCTTCCCTGACTTCAGGAATATCTGCATCCTCTGAAATTAGCTCTTCCCTGACTTCAGGAACATCTTCTTCCTCTGAAACTAGCTCTTCCCTGACTTCAGGAATATCTGCATCCTCTGAAATTAGCTCTTCCCTGACTTCAGGAATATCTGCATCCTCTGAAATTAGCTCTTCCCTGACTTCAGGAACATCTTCTTCCTCTGAAACTAGCTCTTCCCTGACTTCAGGAATATCTGCATCCTCTGAAACTAGCTCTTCCCTGACTTCAGGAATATCTGCATCCTCTGAAACTAGCTCTTCCCTGACTTCAGGAATAAGACTGTAGGCATCAATTAAACCATCTTCAACATCAGCAGCACTGTAACTTTCACCATCATTGCCATCATCTTCATGATCACTACTTCTATTCTCCTCCTGCTCATTGCTCACAATGACTTCCACACTAACTTTTCTGTAGCTTTCCCCTTCCACAACCTCCCTGTCTGCATCTGTGATCTTGCTGAAGGAAGTTTCAAAAATATCCAAATTTCCCTGAAAAGGATCCATGTTTGGAAGATAGCCGGTCTCAATGTCCTCAGGACCAATTTTAACTTCCAGATCAGAGTCTTCGAATCTTGAAGACCGCCTTGACGAGTCATCCCTAGAAAACCTACGATTTGGGTAGTCTTCTGATTTGGAAAACTTGCGCCCTGGAAATGACTCAATTATGTCTTCATCTTCTTCTGCAGCTGGGAATTCTGATGACATCTTTCTTTCTGGAAAACTGGATATCATTTCATCCTCCAGGATAACCAAAGATGAGTCTGTATCTTTTAATCTCTTTCTCTCAGAAGATGAGGATACAGAACTCAAGCCAGGAGAAAACCCTGAACGTATTTCTTCAACTGCATACAAATCGTCAGAAGTCAAGACATTGTTGGCAGACACATCCTTCTCTGTGGTACCAGGGACCCATGCACTGTGCAATGGAGCTTCCCGGCTGGTAATGTTCTGCATGTCACCTGTGTGGGCATCAGCTGCTTCCTGTACTATGTGTTTGGTTCCAGCTTCTGCGTGGATACCAGTCAAGTCTTCACTAAAGGGAAAGTCATCTAGCACACTCTGGATTAGTTCATTGGCTAATTCAAAAGCTAGTTCATTGAGGGCCATGTCAGTGACATTCTGTGATGCTGGTGGTGCAACAGATGCATCGATCTCTTGTGAACGGTCCAAGGCATCTGACCCCAAGGCATCTGACCCCAAGGCATCTGACCCCAAGGCATCTGACCCGAAGAGCTGCTTTAACTCCTCCTCTTGCTTGTAGGCTTCATTGGCATGTTGCTGTGACATGTCTTGCTCTTCTTCTGTTTGATCCAGCAGACTGTATGACTGCTCCTGGACTAAAAGATTGTTGAAGTCAGAATCAAAACCACGATCTTCAAATGACTCAGCAGTCATCTCTTGGGCAACATTCTCTGAATTCACATTTTCCATACTTCCATTCTCACTGCCCATTTTATCCAAGTCATTTTCAGGAAAACTTTCCGAAACATCTCCAACAGTGTCATCCTCAATGTCACTTTCATCATTATCCTCCTCCTCCTCCTCATATTCAACAAAGATTTTCTGACTATGTTCCTCATCACTTCGGTTATCATTATTATCCAGCTCAACATCATCATTCCACCTCAATCTACTTTCCTTTCTTCCCGCGCCTGCTTGTGTTTCCCTCTGACTAAACTCAACAGCAGCAGCCACGCTCTGGGCCACAATATTCTCAGCTACTTGAAACAACGCCAGGTCCTCAATAGTCTGCACTTTCTCACTGTCAAATGGAGAAAAGAGTTCTTTAGTTCCTGCACTGTCACTTCTGGCACCATCAGATGTGTCCGTATCGATTCCATTGGCAACAACTCCAACAGCATTATTACTGATTGTATTATCATACGTAAGATCTATGCTGGATACTTTTAGTGGTGCTGTTTCTTTAGTGGAACAAACATGATCCTCTGTCTTGTTTGGTGCAAACACATCTGAGTCACTTGTGTCCTTCCTGCTCAGCATTGCCATCTCACTCCTCATCTGATTAGCTAACCCACCAGCAACAATATTGTCTGACGGAGTGCCAATGTCTGTGCTGACGCTCATCAACGATTCAACATCGGACATGGTGTTCTGGCTGTCTGACTGGCTGCTGGAGTTCCTTCCATAATGACGCAGACTGTGCTGGTGAATGTTTAAGTTGACATTTTCTTCATCCCGACTGCCCCCTCCGCTGTTACTCGTACTCCTTTTACCAAACTGGCGCTTGAGGGGGTTTTCGGTGGAAAGTCTTTCAGCAACCTCATTAAGGTCAGGAAGATGGTTTCTGGTTTCAAAAACACCCACGTTGTCACGGTAACTGTTTTGGGGAGTATAAGGTGCCTGGGGGCTGTCAAGGCTGGTGCCTCTAGGGCTCTTATCAGCAACATCTGGACTGTGGCAGCCTCCGCTGTCATCACTTCCATGGCTACTCCGACTGACTCGGCTGGAACCATGGCTACCAAACATGGCAGACTGCTTGGCCTTTATTTTGGCCACCATTTCAGCATTGTTCAGACTTGGCAGGTTGGTCCTGGCATACGAGTCAAAATTATCTTCCACATAACTGTTCTGGGGGGTATACGGCACCTGGGGCTCAACCCCACCACTCACTGTGATGTGCTGAGCTGCATCAGTGGCAAGTGGTGACTTGTCTGCTCCTTCCTCTGAAACAGGTCCAATATCTACACCACTAGTGGATCCATCCAATGACTCCACGGACCACTCAAACTGACTCCTCTTCTCATTGACTCGCTCCATGATATCTGAGTTCATCAGTTTTGGCAGCTGACTGCTAGAAGACTGAAAGTCAAACCCGCTGGAAATGTCCACAAAACTATTCTCTGGCACAGCTGGGGAGATTAATGAACCACCTCCACCGCTGCTGTTTTCACCCCCAAGAAGCAACTCATCCAAGGGACCCTCGTCTTCAAATAAACCCATCTTCTGTTTGCCAACATACCCAGCAAGGGCTGCCTTTTTCTCATGAATCCTCTTCACCATCTCAGAACTGTTGAAGCTGGGCAGCTGTGTCTCCTTGTTGAAGACTGCATTAGAAGGCTCCATGCAACTGTTGGGTGGGGTCTCTGGATAGCTGGGAATCTTTGACCCCTGTCCTGAAGTGGGTATAGAAGGAATATCCACAGAAATGTCAACATTGTCCGGGTCCAAGAGGTTCAACGGGGTATTATCCTGGAATGCATCATCAAAATTGTTCTCGTCTCTAGCATCCACCATAGTTGAATCAGCATCAATGTTGTCACTGCTCACACTGAACAGATCTCCCATAGTGTCATCTCTGGAATCTGAAATCTTCACATCAAAATCAGAAAGTGAAGTCTGGTCAACAGCTTGAGGCTCATAATTGATTGGGGCATCAAGATTGTTGTTTACATATTCATGATCAATATCGCGAGTGAGATCTTTAAAATCAGCATCAATGTTGTCACTGCTCACACTGAACAGATCTCCCATGGTGTCATCTCTGGAATCTGAAACTTTCACATCAAAATCTGAAAGTGAAGTCTGGTCAACAGCTTGAGGCTCAAAACTGATTGGACCATCACGACCATTGTTCACAAAATCATTATCAAAACCACCAGGCATATCTCTTGAATCAGCATCAATGTTGTCACTGCTCACACTGAACAGATCTCCCATGGTGTCCTCTCTGAAATCTGACACCTTATCAAAATCATAAAATGAAACCTGGTCAATTGGTTGGGACTCTAGGCTGACTGGAGCATCATGAATGTTGTTCACAAACTCCTGATCACGACCACTAGTCAGGTCTCTGAAATCAGTGCTCATGTCAGCTGATGGTGAGACTTCAGCTGCGAACCCTCCGTCATCACTACCCTCAAACCCAAAATCTATCAAGTTATCCACAAAACCACCATCCCCTGCTGCTCCTTTGACTTCCACCAAGGCATCCACAACACCCCCATCCCCTGCACCACTTTTACTATTAACAATGAAATCATCAGATATTATAGCTCCACTGCCAAACTCATAACTCTTAAATCCCACTTCCTTGTTCTCATCCACATTATCATCAGTGTCATTATCATCTTCAAGTCCTTCATCTTTCCTCTTCTCACTGCTACTGAACTCACTGTCACTACTGACACTTGCGGAGATGACTGGATCTGTTCCAATGGCGGCTAAGTCGTATCGATCTTGGGATGTTCGGAACTGATCACTCTGAAAGGCTTTGGCCAGGTTGATGTGCTTCCTGACTTCTTCCTCGGATGCATCAGCCATGTCTCCAGACTCCAGCTGTGAATCTGGATACAGCTGTGCTAAATTATCCACCGCATTCAGGTTCTCATCAGGGGTGGAGTTTTCACCTGCCAGGAAGTCTCGGATAAGAGGAATGACACCTTTCCGAAACACTTGGACGTTGTTCTGGAAAAAAGCTGAAACATTGTCCAGGTGGCTGTAGGAGGTCATCGGTTCAAGTTCAAGGTTAGGCGATACTGAACTCAGAAGGACATCTGTTATCTGTTGAGTGGAAAAAAACATAAGTTACAAACGCATTGTTGTTGTTGTTTTCTTTTTATTTGTGCGTTCACTAGCTTTGAACTAAAGCATAGTCCATACCTGTCCTACTACATCTAGTGCATTGGGCTGATTTTTGTGTGTGGATTAGCTTTCCTTATTACCAGATCCCTCACTATCAGGTGAACTTACTCCGAATACTGAGGTACTTGTAACTGACGTTCCCAAGTCAATATTTTAGTCAACTGACCAGGGTTGAATCCGCTACCTCGGCATCATCACACCTGAAGTTTAAGAGCAAGCACTCTTATCCATTCAGCCATGCTGACCTCTACAAACTCTAATGATACCTATACTAATACATAAACATTAACAATGAGATCTGAGTAAGCCTGTTGAAAACTGATAACTTTTGTCTGTGACACTTTGTGATGACAGGACATATGGATGTGTAATGCTGAGTTAAGGTGAACTGAGCTGTGTTGAACTGAGTACAGTTGAGATGAACTGAGTTGCGCTGAGGTGAGCTAAGTTGAGTTGAACTGAGTTGAGTTCAAATGAACTGAATTGTGCTGAGGTGAACTGAGTTGTATTGAAGTGAGTTGTGTTGAACTGAGATGCATTGAACTGGGTTGAGTTAAGATGAACTGAGTTGTGCTGAGGTGAACTGAGTTGTGTTGAACTGAGTTGTGTTGAACTGAACTGAGTTGTGTTGAGGTGTACTGAGTTGAGTAGAACTGAGTTGAGTTGAGATGAAATGAGTTGTGTTGAGAAGTAAGTTGTGTTGAGATGAACTAAGATAAGTAAAGAACTGAAAACACAGCACCTGAGACATCCCTATATACAATCCGTCTTCACCTTCAACAACCAGTGTAGATTCCTAATACTAATGGCACCAATGGCAGTCTGATTATGTGTCCGTCTGGCTGTCCCACAGAGTACTGAGCATCAGCCAGATTCCTTGGTCAGCCAGATCCCTTGGTCAGCCAGATCCCTTGGTCAGCCAGATCCCTTGGTCAGCCAGATCCCTTGGTCAGCCAGATCCCTTGGTCAGCCAGATCCCTTGGTCAGCCAGATCCCTTGGTCAGCCAGATCCCTTGGTCAGCCAGATCCCCTGGTCAGTCTGTGCCACCCATTCTCTCCAGGCCATGATGATTTATCCATTTCTCCACACTATACACATGACCACAAATGACCCTGGCCACATCTACCTGGTCATGCACCACCAGCCCACCTGCACCCTGTGCTGCAGACCCAGGCAATCTGTCTGCCACACGTCCAGTGAGCATCTCCTCAGGATCAGATCCAAAAGACTAGCATGTGAAAGTGTTATCACAGAGACCATAGACCATGATGTGAAAGTTTTATCATAGAGATCAAAGAGTCTGTGACGTGAAAGTCTGATCTCATCTTCTCTGATGAGATAGTTTAGTTTAGTTTAGTTTAGTTTAGTTTAATTTAGTTTAGTCGATGGATCAACTTCACAGCACATGGGTCTAACCCATAAATGCTCCATTCTACTCCTAACTCAAGCCTGAGCCCAGAGAATCTCAGCTCAGTGCACGAGCTCGTAGCACCGGCGAGGATCCTGAAATACTTAGGGTAGCTTTTTACCTCAAAATTTTGCCCAGGCAGTACCGTTATCTTTTTCGATTTCCAACTGCGAAGGGATTTTTTACATGCGCAACAATACACGCGGGCGTCCAATCTCACTACCCAGAGACCAGTGGAAATTTTGTTACTAGAAGTCCATATGAAAATATCCCGGCCCTCATCAGGGCTTGAAACCGGGACCTCCAGCACTCAAGGCAGACACCATACCTTGAGACCACTCAGCCCCCCAAATGAGATGCAGCGAAATATGCCAGGCAATAAATCATGCAACATATTGTTTGCAGCTTCTATGTTTACATTTTTGTAAATGTCATGGACATGAGATGTTCTTAGCCTTCTACACAACAACCAAGATCAAATCTACCTGCTCCCTGTAGATCCTGTTCTGAGAGAACACGGCAATTCTCCGACGAGAGAAGTCACCACCATCCTTCCACAAGGTCATAATAATGAGAACATCTGCAGAACAGTCAGAACAGAACACCGCACAATCGTGTACAAACTCTGGCCGAGACATCACATCCTGAAATAATCATACATTTGTACAAAGTAGTGCTTCATAATTGTGTTTAAAGTAATGAGTCGTAAATTTATACAAAGAAGTAATTTATACATTTGTACGAAGTAGTGACTCATAAATTTGGACAAAGAAGCAATTCATAATTTTTTACAAAGAGTAGTGACTCATAAAATGGTCAAAGCAGTGATTCATAAATTTGTACAAAGTAGTGATATTAAACTTACTTAGATTTTACCACAAAGTAGTCAGTTGACATATTAACCGCACTGCAAATCACCCAGCATGCTGCATCTTTAGTGCACCCATGTACAGCCTTGTTCTGCATTCTGTCCAGTTTCTCCATCAGAGAATAGCTGAGAGTATCAGAGAATGGCTGAGAGTATCAGAGAATGGCTGAGAGCATCAGAAAATGGCTGAGAGTATCAGAGAACGGCTGAGAGTATCAGAGAACGGCTGAGAGTTTGACTAGTACCTGACACTTCAACATTAATTAGTATCTGCGGTTGGGTTACCTCTACATTTTCCTTTTCTACAGAGAACACATTACACATCTTTTGGTAGGTAATCATGTGTAGGTCATACAGCCTGTGCCCTGGGCCACTTTCAAAAGTAGAAATATGTGCTGATGCTAAGGTAGCAGGTTAAACCCCTACACCAGACAGCTGGACTAAAATGTTGCCTTCTTGTCCTTGACTTGGGGATGTAAATTACAAGTACCTCAGAAGATGGAGTAAATTTGCCTGATGGTGAGGGACATTTTTAATAGGGAAAGCTAATCCATGTGCAAAAATCAGTCCAGTGCAATAGAAATAGTAGCATGGACTAAGCTTAAGTTCATAGAGAGCAAAGGCAAAAAAAAATAATAAAGGAGAAACCAGAAACAGAATACCCCCAATTTGTGTGCCTGTAGAGGGTTGTGCTCGGCCAAGTTTGTGCATTGCCTACGACAGACTGCAGTAGCGCAGTGACTAGCACATAAGCCTGCCAGCCCAGCAGACATGGGTTTGAGTTCTCATGCCGCCAGATTTTAAAACTAAACGTATTCATCATCATCATGTGCCATGCCGATAAGTGTGGGTGGTCATGTTTTGCTATGAACACCAGAGTCATGGATCAGCTCAGAATGGCAAACTACCTTCTTTTAAGATGCCTAGTTTATCATGATTCATCAAATCACAGAAAGTCACAAGAAAAGGACAGCAGCACTGAAAATTTTTCAACACAGCCCAAAATGAGTACCAAGTCATTCTTGGGAAGTAGAGTCAGTCAGCGGGACACTGATCACATCATCCCTGGAGTGCTGATTGATCTATAGAACTTTGGGGCTAGAACCTCCGGCTAAACTACCTCACATTGTGTTCACTGGGTCCGTGACTGACTGACTTACTTGTTATGACACACCACAACCTCAGCGTGGGGTTGTGGTCTAATGTTGTTGGAAAAGACCATCTATGCCATGAGAGAACACCCTCTTATATTGTGAGAGAAGACCTATGTTGTGAGAGAAGACCTTCTATGTTGAGAGAGAACACCCTCTTATATTGTGAGAGAAGACCTATGTTGTGAGAAGACCTTCTATGATGAGAGAGAAGACCATCTATATTGTGAGAGAAGACCTATGTTGTGAGAGAAGACCTTCTATGTTGAGAGAGAACACCCTCTTATATCGTGAGAGAAGACCTATGTTGTGAGAGAAGACCTTCTATGTTGAGAGAGAACACCCTCTTATATTGTGAGAGAAGACCTATGTTGTGAGAGAAGACCTTCTATGATGAGAGAGAAGACCATCTATATTGTGAGAGAAGACCTATGTTATGGGAGAAGACCTTCTATGTTGTGGGAGAAAACATATGCTGTGAGAGAAGACCTGTGTTGTGAGAGAAGACCTGTGTTGTGGGAGAAGACCTTCTTTTTTGTGGGAGAAGACATATGTTGTGGGAGAAGACCTTCTATGTTGTGGGAGAAGACCTTCTATGTTGTGGGAGAAGACCTTCTAATCTATGTTGTGGGAGAAGACCTTCTATGTTGTGGGAGAAGACCTTCTATGTTGTGGGAGAAGACCTTCTATGTTGTGGTAGAAGATCTTTTTTGTAGGAGAAAACCTTCTTTATTGTGGGAGAAGACCTTCTATGTTGTGGGAGAAGACCTTCTTTGTTGTGGGAGAAGACCTTCTATGTTGTGGGAGAAGACCTTCTATGTTGTGGGAGAAGACCTATGTTTTGAGAGAAGACCTTCTATGTTGTGGGAGAAGACCTTCTATGTTGTGGGAGAATACCTTCTATTTTGTTGGAGAATACCTTCTATGTTGTCAGAGAAGACCTTCTATGTTGTGGGAGAAGACCTTATTTGTTGTCAGAGAAGACTTCTATGTTGTGGGAGAAGACCTATCTTGTGGGAGAAGACCTTCTTTGTTGTGGGAGAATACCTTCTATGTTGTGGGAGAATACCTTCTATGTTGTGGGAGAAGACCTTCTATGTTGTTGGAGAAGAAGACTGTCTATGTTGTCAGAGAAAATCTATGTTGTGAGAGAAGATCTATGTTGAGGGATAAAACCTTCTATGTTGTGGGAGAAGACCATCTATGGTGTGAGTGAAGACCTATGTTGTGAGAGAAAACCTTCTATGGTGTGGAAAAAGATTGATGTTGTGAAAAATTGGCTATGTTGTGGGAGAAGACCATCAATATTGTGTAAGAAGACCTTCTATGTTGTTGGAGAAGACAAACACAAGCTGAAATACACCCAGATTTCCACAGTAATTTAAATGGTGATTTTACACTGACTATCATGTCTTTTTGTTGACACAAAATTTGGCTAACTTTGGCAGAACAGAGCAGCGGCTGAACAAAGGATAGTAGAACATATACCCAACTGGATAGACAGAATAATAATTAAATTAAAATATACCAACCTCCAGTTTCGTAGTTAGTGATGACATAACTACAGTGATGTGAGTGCCTCGGATGATTTTCAGATCCTTGTAGAGCATCTCCAACACAGTGAGAGCTGGTGCAGAAGACAACACAGGCACACATTTACAATGAATCCAAATCTTCAAACAGCACATAGCATGAGCCACTTCATGATTTACAATGAATCCTCATCTTCAAACAGCACATAGTATGAGCCACTTCATGATTTACAATGAATCCTCATCTACAAACAGCACATAACATGAGTCACTACATGATTTACAATGACAAGGGAAGAGAACTACCTATCTGCAGAGCACATTATTTACAGATTTATCAAAACGTTCAGTAACTGTCACAATGTCAATAACAATGTGAGCAAGAGTGACAACATCAATAACACCATCTGCTACAACATCAATATCACCATCCACTGTTGTTGTTTGTTCATCAAGAATGATGATGACCATTAATTTCATCCAGTGGGGTTGAAAGTATGGAGCCCTGAGTTCTCAGATGGCTGGTAAGACCTATTTTGGCTCGAAATGTTCTTTGACAATGTGGGCAAAGAATGCTTGACGTTTCTGGAGGAGGATCTCCTGCAGTGGTTTTTCTGTCCAGCCTTTTCTTCACAGCTCTTGCAGTCCTGGTTGCTTCACAGGTGATTGCACCCTTGCGTAATAATGTACGCCACAAATTTTGGTCTTTGGCAGCAGTCTCCTGGGTGTCAAGATGAATTCCAAAAGCTTTCAGTGAGATTTTTAGAATGACTTTAAAGCGTTTCCTCTGGCTGCCTTGGGAGCATTTACCACAATGCAGCTCACCATAAAAAATTTGTTTAGGGAGCCTGTGATCTGGCATGCGAGTCAAGTGACCAGCCCAGCGAATCTGATTTCTTCAGTAGTAGAGTGTGGATACTGGGCATGGACGCTATTTCTAGGACTTCAGTGTCTGGGATCATTTAATCTTCAATAGCTCCGTACGGCAGACTGTGTGGAAGTGGTTTAATTTTCTATTGTGTCGCTGATAGTTCAGGTTTCACAAGCAGGAGTCGTGGATAAGCTCAGTGTTCCTGTCTTGACCATGCCATGTGGCCAAGCCATCCAGGTATTTACTTCTTGGTCTTCCCCTTAGTCTGTTCCCTTCGATCTTGCCAGTTGTCACCAAGTTCTCCAATCCATTTCTTCTCATAACATGTTCAAAAGATTTTGACTGTCTACGTCTAATTTCTCTTATCAATTTACGATTTTCATTTGTTTCCTGTAGTACTTGGTCATTGGTGTTTCTGTCTGTCCATGGTATTCTTTGCATTCTCCTCAGAAACCACATTTCTGCAGCCATCAGATGTTTTTCAGCTTGACTGCTCATTGTCCAAGTTTCACATCCATACAAAAGAACAGGCTCTATGGAGCACCTCAACACTCTTTTTCTTGTTTCAATTGACATCTTTTTATCGCTTAGTATGTTTTTCATCTTGCTAAAGGCTACTTTCGCTATGGCGATTCTTGTTCTAATCTCTTCAAGGCATTTCCCATCAGGATGTTATGACTGTTCCGAGATAATTGTACCGATTCACTTGTTGAAGAATATTCCCATTTACATGTATATTACATTGTGGTATTTTGTTCTTCCTAGTGATGATCTGTGTCTTTTTACAATTTAATTCTAACCCCCGTTGTTCACTGTGTGCAACAACCACATCTACTAATTGGTCCAGATCCTGCATATAGCAGTGTGAAAATAATTACCAACACACCAACAGCTACAACATCAATAACACCATCAGCAACATCAGTAACACCATCAGCAACAGCTACAACAAAAATAACACCATCAGCTACAACATTAATAACACCATCAGCAACATGAATAACACCATTAGCAATAGATACAACAATAATAACATCATCAGCTACAACAATAATAACAACATCAGCAACATCAATAACACCATCAGCAACAGCTACAACAACAGTAATAATAATAATAATAATAATAATAATAATAATAATAATAATAATAATAATAATAATAATAATAATAATAATGTTAATAACAAGAGCAACAACATTGATAACAACAATGAACATACAGTGATGCCAATAGCAACTGCAACAATAAAAGCAACAACAACAAAAATGCGAAAGTTAGGCTAGGAAAACTCCCACAGGTCACTCACAAGACAAGTCAGCTTTGGCATTCCTGATTCCCTCATAGACAGTGTCTGCAGAATCTGCTGACACATAGGTCTTCAGCCGGGAGATCACTTCCAGGTCCACTGGGGTCCCCACATTGTCACTGGCTGACATGTTGCCAGTGTCCATCAGTATCGTCCCTGCAGTTCACAAGAGGAAGGAGAATAATGGTTTAGATTGTAAACATCAGAACAGGTGATATGCTTGTCTTGGTATAGAATGTAGGGAGTGATGCAATGGAAGTGTAGAGTTGAACATAAGGTAACTAGAACTTCAATGACACCATCAGCAACAGCCACAACCCCTCAGTGACCCCATCAGCAACAGCCATAACACTCTTTATGTTCTTGATGTTGTTGCTGATAGAGGATATTCCCGGACAGGATATTAAAACAGGATTCACTGAAAGATTGGAGCCACAGTAGTAAGGTGACTAGCACACGTGATGGTTATTTTTTCTTTGTGTTTGATGGCTTTGAACATACACCTGCTACTACTAATGAGTGCTATGGATGGATCTTAGCCTGTGGATTAGCTTTCCCTATTACCAGTGTCCCTCGCTATCAGGCGAACCCACTCTGACTTCAGAGGCACTTGAAATTTATGTCCACAAGTCAAGGACAAAGAGTCAACATTTTAGTCCAACTGACCGGTGTAGGGGTTGAACCCGCTGCCTCAGCATAAGCACACCAGATATTTAAGAATAAGCGCTCTTATCCATTCAGCCATGCTGATCTCCATGGTGTTCATGTCATGACATCGCCATCGAGGCCAGGATTGTTTAAACTGACCTGTGCTCCAAACTGCACCGATCCTAAAGTGGGTACCAGAAAATGTTGTGGGAAGAAAGGTGGCCGGCATGATACCGATCACATGACCCATCAAGTGCTGATTTGTCCATACAAATGTGAGGCCAGCACCATGTATCCACAGTGCCTTGAGGCATGGACAAGATTCCTTTACTTTTACTTAACTGAGAAATGGATCAGTGCAGAGAGGTGAGGCATAATGTTCTTAAAACTGTGACTTTAATGTGTTATCTGGTGCTGCGTTATAGTTAGTTAGTCATCAGATTATCCTCACCACACGTCAAACTATTGAGTCCACACGTCCAACAATTCAGTCCACACGTCCAACCATTCAGTCCACACGTCCAACCATTCAGGCCACACGTCCAACCATTCAGTCCACATGTGCTCGGATCATCCCCGCCCCAGTACCTCCCTCAGTGTGAAGTGGTCAATGACTCCAGTTCTATCTGGGTTGACTATTCTTCTCTGTCCTCCTGC
This sequence comes from Cepaea hortensis, assembly GCA_963921405.1. Taxonomy (NCBI): domain Eukaryota; kingdom Metazoa; phylum Mollusca; class Gastropoda; order Stylommatophora; family Helicidae; genus Cepaea; species Cepaea hortensis. The sequence goes on along the minus strand of OY992876.1, from coordinate 467,316,541 downwards.
TTAGCATGCTTGTCTGGCTTCACTCCTTATGTTTGGTTATGTTGTGGTATAGGCCCTTGTGTCAAACAAAAAGTAGGCGTGGACCAAACAAAAATGGATGGCGAAAAATGGAAAGTAAGGGTGTGTCACAGTTATGACTTAAAAGTTGTTGATATAGTAGCAGGCATGTTGTTTACAACACAATGACAATATTTTGGTGATATATAAGCCTGTGGCAGATACAGGAAGTTGCTTAAGACGATTAATCATCCCACAGTACTTAACCAGTTAATCCTGTTTAACCTCTGCAGTGCTAGACCAAATGCTTTTGAATATAAATGTTATAGATGGGTTCTAAGAATATCTTGGGTAAAGAAAAGAACAAATGCATCCATACTTCAAGAGCTTAATATTGAAGAGAGTTGGCTATTAAAGACGATAAAACAAAGAAAATTTAAATATTTTGGTCACTTGAAACGTCATGAAAGTTTGGAGAGAACAATAATGGAGGGGAATATGCCTGGGAAGAGAGGAAGAGGAAGGCCAAAGAGAAGATGGGTGCAAGATATCGCGGATGATCTCCAGATGGGCATATCAGATAAGCACTTGTGATCAAGCAGTTTTCCGGAGGGTTGTTATGGCAGCGAGGTTCTGCATAAGACATGCTACTGAATGAAATGAGTCCCAGACTCAGTCTATGTCTAACTTTTGTTTTGCAGCATTCCTCATTGCTCCTCAAAGCTGAAATATACAACACACACATTCCCACAGTAACTTGGTTTGTCTACCATGGTCTTTAAAACTAACTCATCAACATCATCATGTGCCCTGCTGCCTGGTGTACGTGTTCATGTCTCTCCATAGATCTCTGCCCATTCTATTCTGAGTCAACTTTGCTGATGATATTCCTCCATGTCACCGTCTAAGTCCATCCAGCATCATTTCTCTTGGTCTGCTCCTGCCTCTCTTCCCCTTGATCTTTCCAGTTGTCACGATGTTCTCCAATGCCTCTCTTCTCATCACATGACCAAAGAAAGCTGTTTGTCTCTTTCTTATTGTTGAATATAATATTCTAGTTTCATTAGCCTCTTTCAGACTGTCATTGTTAGTTATTGTCCTAACCTGCACAGTTCGCGGCGACTGCACTAGCCAGGCGGCCTTTATTCCTCAGACTCAAAGACCCCTCTGCCATACACCGCAAGGTACTATATTGGCAGTAAATGACAGTTTGACAGCAGTTATTGTTAGTTACTCTGGCAGTCCAAGGAATTTGCAACAATCATCTCAGGAACCACATCTCTGTTGTTTCCAAGATTTTTCTAATTTGTTCATCTATATTCAAAGATTCACTGCCACGGAAAGAGAGTAGTTAACATCCTAACTATAAACTACTTCCTCAGGAATCAAAATTGGCATGGAACAGTTGAGAGCCTACTCTCCATTGGAGAACACTGGGTAGAGGAGGAAGGAATCAGAAATCGTCCTAAATCTTTGTGTATGTGTGTACTATTTCTTTATACATGTGGGTTAATACAGCTGTGTGAACTATTTCTTTTGTACATGTGGGGTAATACAGCTGCGTGTACTATATCTTTGTCAATGAAAGTGAGAAGAAGTGTTCTTAACTGATTCAGTGCCAAGCACCACTTCAGTTACAAAATATATCAACGCTGGAGTGCCATACGCCATTTTAGTGACAAGATCTTGACAGTTTGTTATGTTTCATTTTGTGTATCTTCCTTAATTGTAATGCCCTGTAAATGCGTTTTACACCGGAAGAAGATCTGTCAGTTGAAAACAGCCCACGAGAGAAAGAAAATATCTAAACTTTGTGCAGGATTTCTTAGTTAAGTTGTGGTTACTTTTCTGATATTAGAAATAGCAAAGCCCTTGGATATTTACATTAGATAATAGTTTTAAACAATGTTAGATTATAGTTATTCTGATTTAAAGGACTTTGTAAAAGATTCTAAACTGATAGCACGTGGTTAATGTGGTTATTCAGTTAAAATAAATTATTTAGCGGGCAGTCATTATGGAAAACAAAACTAACCGTAAAAGTTTGTCAACGTGTGGAATTAGGCTTGCTCTAATGGGCCACACTTGTGCCCCTAAGTTTGCTTTGTCTATCACAAAGTATTTAAGGAGTATTTAAATAATTAAATTTAAAAGAATAATAATTGTAACTAAATAAAAAATAGTGTACATATTGTTTCTCAGTAGAAAACGGTCAAAACCTGCCTCATGTTTTTCTGACATTTTCCATTTTGTGTGACAATGATGCGCTTCAAAATATGATGTTCTAATTGTGTTTTATTGGTGTTATGGAGCAGTTCTAGTGATATTCGTGAAGAAATGTGGTGTATTTATCATTATTCAGTAAATTTCATTGGATTATCATCAGCAATTAAGATATAGTGCCTTGGTAAGTGGACATTTCACTAACAGTCACCCCTGTCTTCATTTTTGTTAACAACATCTGCTGATATTATTATTATATTTCTAACCTATAGTAATAGTAGCAATACCAACGTGTTCCTTGTGCAATCGTCTTTAATTTGATATATAATACAATATATCTGCCACCATTTTAACATTTTTACATCATTATTGTGACACACCCCTACTTCTCATTTTCTGCCAACAATTTCTGTTTGGTCCAAACCCACTTTTTGTTTGACACTGAATCAGTTAACAGTCATACTCAGAACCACTCTTAATGTATGGAAGTGAATCATGCACAGACAGCAAACTAGTAAGACATACTTAGAGACTGCAGAGATGTGGTTCTATAGAAAAATGCTGAAAATATTGCACATACTGATAAGGACATCTCGAGAGGGATCACCTAGTCAAGATAACTAGTTACTCATACCAGAAGTAGGCAATCCACATTCTTTAGACATGACGTGAGAAGAGATATACACTGTGACAACAGGAAGGTGGGGCGGGAAGAGAACAAACAAACAAACAAACAAACTTTATTTTCAAAGGGTCACAAATTGGACTCACAGGTCCATTTTACCTTCGGCCATTCCAATCACTCATCTTTCACACATCAATTATCTATTTTGCATATTACATTCACATAGAAAAAAAAAACAATGTCAATTGAATGACAAGGGAAAGACAAAAAAAAAGACAGACAGACAGAATGCTAGACAACCTGGAGAAATATATGTACAGGCAATGACTGGTGCCATGCAAGCCAGGAGGCTGTGGCCATACATGATGGCCAACTCAACACAGCATACAAACAGAGACAAGAAACTGTTGACATGATGACTAAGGTTATAGTGACCTGCACTGATGCAACAATATCTGTGCAGGCTGAATGTGTTTGTTTGGATTGCTGTCTTCTTCAGCAATGAATATCATATTCAGGTGAAGGTTAGCCTGTTGCCTGTGCTCTGGCAATTTGGTCTAGTTAAAGCTAGTTTCCTTCACAAGTTCACATAGGATAATGATGAGCATTTTGTGTGGTTTCCGCTGGCACAAGAATGGAACAATTATGGGGTGCCTTATAAACAGTACAACTAGGACTACTTACCCAAAAGCAATTCAGCCAACACCGGGTCCAAGCTAAACACCTCAGATGCCAGCATTTTCCTGGCTATCAGAGTGCAACATGAGCCAACACGTTCTACCTCTGCATTCCAACTGAAAACAGAATATCAACAAAGTTCATGGACTTAATCATTTTAGAGATAAGCCAAGGGCAGTGAACTGTCTTCTCACTATTACTGTAGATGAAAACTGTGTGGCAGAAGAGGCTCAACACTAACCTCACAATTCATGTCACCACGATTCTAATCACCAATAATGCAAGAGACTATTATCTTCCTCTTATTCTTCTTGTTGGTGTGCGTGTGTTTTTTGTTGTTGGGTGTTCACTTGCTTTGAACTCAAGCTTAGTCCTTACATGCTACTTCCAATAGCACTAGACTGAACTTTGTGTGTGGATTAGCTTTCCCTATTACCAGTGTCCCTCGCCATCAGGCAAACCCACTCCAACTTCAGAGTTATTTGTAAGGGTGAAAGGTCAACAGTTTAGTCCAACTGACCGGTGTAGGGGTTGAACCCGCTACCTCAGCACACTGGATGTTTAAGAACAAGCACTCTTATGCATTTGACCATGCTCATCTCCCTTTTCTTCTTCTAACCTTTACCCTCCATGGAAGTATAGCCTATTATCCAATTCCCACCAAGCCCTTCCATCTTCAGCTGTCTCCTACAGAATCCTCCATGTACTGCCCATATTAGATTCAACATTGCAGGTGCCAATTCAAAGATTGTCCTAGACCAGGGAAATCAGCCATCACTGCATAGCGTTATAACTTGCCTAGAGCTGTGTGACATAATGTCCCAGTTTGCGCCAGCTTGCAGACGATTATAAATATCTTTTCTTGGAACAACTGATTTCATGTGTGAGAGACTGGCACTACCTTTTATGGTAAGGAATGCCAGCACTCAGATAGAGACAAGGAATGTGACCGTAGCTCAGAATAGCCTGGAATAGTTTGGTAAAACTTCCAGGCGGGACCAGACCTGGTCACTTGAGTCTGGCAGCTCCAACTATGTAGACGTGGTTTTTTCCCGGGAGGGTGTAGCCCTTTTTGTGGGGCCATTTTTCGCCTCTGTGTTGCATTGGTGAGCATATATATGTTTTTTCTTTGAATGATAAGATTTGTGTTAACTATTTAATACAATCTTTGTTTGATATGAAAAGTCATACTACATTTCATGTATGTATTTTGGTGGACTTTGCTACGGCATCATTACTTCTGTAAGAAAGCCGGCCTGAGATTTGAACGTCTATACCAATGTCCTATATTCCTATGCTTACAATTCTTATCCAATTCTTATCATGCTATGATCACTACTTCATCTTCTGTTGAAGAGTTTGATGTCTCTGTAAATTCGGTACTGTGTCTGCAGAGTCAATCTATCTTCACTTTTGGTTCATCTCATTTAGGGAGAGCCTAGCTTTACCGGACTTGTGGTAAAGTGTTCAGGTGTTACATAATGCCTTTGTTAAAGGTTCAGATACTGTACGCACCTATATATAATGTGTGTGTGAATCTTGACTTGATCTGTGTGCAGAATATGCCGGGACTGAACATATAATTTGGTGTGTATGACGCCTGGGGACACAGTAGATAAGACACCCCATTGCTTTTGTCGGATTGGTGGATCATGATGTCTTGGCTCAATCATATCTATGAGAACGGTTCACATACCTACATACTCATGTTTACCTGCCGTAAATCGTGCAGTGTGCTTGTCACAATAACAAGTCATTGGAGCCAATATTTCCACACCTTCGATTTTAATCACACACCCCACCCCGTGCATGTTGTATAACAGATTGATGTACTCCCATATAGAGGAGTGTTTGTATGTGGGAGAATATATCTCCATTTGGTATCTGTGATGTCCTGTTCGGTGAGGTTGGTATAGTGTTCCGATTACCGCCCCACTTTCACGCCAAACAAACCCATACGGTACAGGCGCACAGGTGATACCACCCCTCATGATATGAGGTTTGTCCTCGGACTATATGTCTAATTGTTGTCTCTGTGAGTCTTATGAACCTGCGTGATACGCTAGTATATTTATGGCTTGTCATTTTTTGATTTGCAGGCAATGAGGCAAATGGCGTGGGACATCTTGGCTGATTTTAACTGAGTCAAAACTTATTGGCTTGGCTGTGCAGAGTAGGCGCCACTCAGCACTTAGGGAACCCCGGCATTCCTTCCAAGAATAGGATGCCGGGGAAAATAATCCCCAATTATTCGTCTAGCCCAGTGAGAAACTCCAGACGGAGTTATCTCCTTTTTTGTTGGGTTTTGTCATTCTAGTGACATGGATTGAAAAGCGTCAACTACTCATTTCTGGCGTCTGACGAGAGATGGCCTTAATTTTCTTCCTGTAATATTAGGGAGGTTATAGTCTGCAACAGCTTACGGACTGGAGGTCACTCTCGATGTGAAGAGTCATACTTAATGGAGTGAACTCCGAAATCAGTACGGATATTCCTGTGTTACAATGTCCCCACTGCGACATTGTGGATTCATCTTTTTCTTTTCGACGAAGCATGTTACCCATTTATATTACGGGAAGCCGCATAGCGATGTTCAGCCAGCTATGACACCAACGCATAGAGAGTTCTTCGTTCGCTGGAAACCCCAGCAACTTTGTTGAGAGTCTGTACTTTATTCTTCCAGAATGTTGGGAGAGGGGCTTCTTATTCTTCCTGGTGAATCAGGGAGGTTATAGATATGCCGAAGTCACAGATGGGATGGTACTTTCCTTCTGAGAGGTCATCATATTTTGAATTAGATATGAACCCAGCTACACTTCTCTGGTTTGTTTAAATGTCGTGCTGAGACATTTGAGACTTTGTCTTTTTCTTACGATGAAGTATGCAAGTCTTACAACCTTCGGGAGATCGCCTAGAGAGGAGGTTCAACTAGCTTCTGACCCATACTCAGGGAGAGTCCTTCCTTTACCAACAACCCCAGTACGTCGTTGAGCATCCGTGCTACAACTTGTCCAAACTGATGGACGTTTTTATCAAGGGTTGAAATCCCTATTTTATGCAGACAATTTTTATCCTCTCAAGACCAATGCCAGATCGAGTAATCCAGACATCAAGTCACACACCATCATCATTTTTATAGAAGGAAAATTGAGGACAGTTCCTTTTGTTGGTCAATTATGACTGTATCCTATCAACGTCTATAAGCCGTCTCCCCATTACAGTGTTCAGTATCCAGAGAACCTTGTTTTATCTCAGTGGCACCTGGTGGAGTTTGGTCAAAATTAGGATGGGAGAGCTCATCTGTTTTAGCGGTAGAAGAGGAAGAGGAGTAGGGTAGAACAGTATAAGTGTCATCATCGAACTGTTGGTGTGGGAGAATAAAGACAGTGTAGAGAAGCCCAGAGGGGAGTGAATCTACATTCTCCTGACTTTGAATAGTGGTGTCTGCACGAACTTAGTTACACTAATGACACAATCACCAGTCAGATATTTGATCTATGTTCTGGTTGGTTTTTCCGTGTGATCGACATCCTGTAGGGGTAGAGACGAGCAGAGGAGGAGGGAGTTGTTAGATTAGAAATGAAATGCATTACTTGATAATGTATTTGTGTTGTTTGATGTTTTGATAGAGTGTAGTGGAGACAGAGTCTCGTATTTCCAGCTTATGAGAGTCTGGCAATAAACATATATGTTCGTCCGGAGAGTTTTTCATTGTCTACGTGACCCGTGTTACACTGTTTGTTGTCGTAGAGAACTGTACTACTGTGTTTGTATATGTGCAGAGAATCCAGTGGGAGGTCGACCAACACACAGTCTCAGCTATTTTATCCAAGGATAACAACTTGATAGAGATCTGTGGTTAAGTGGCCTATTCTCTGTTTTAGTCTTCAGGAAGGTAGTTTACCTTGTAATGTGGGTGGAGTCTATTTGACCATCACCCCATTCTTCTTTCAAAAGAGCCAATAACTACTCTATTACTGGAGTCTTTTAGGAAAGAAACTGTCTCGAATCAACTGCCTTCATACGGCGAACCTGAGGGACCTATGAATCATTTTCCCCTAGACACTATTTCAGTCCATTTCATATGGTATTCTCATTTATTATCCCACAAGCTGGTCATCATGGCTGAATGGATAAGAGCATTTGTTCTCAAAAATCTGGTGTGCTGATGCCGAGGTAGCGGGTTCAACCCCTACACCGGACAGGAGGACTAAAACATTGACTTGAAGATATAAATTACAAGTACCCCTGAAGTCAGAGTGGGTTCACCTGATAGATAGCGAGGGACACTGGTAATAGGGAAAAGCTAATCCACACGCACAATTCAGTCCATTGCTACTAGAAGTAGAAGTACTAGCATGTGTATGGACTATGCTTGAGTTAAAAGTGAGCGTTCACCAGAAAAATAAAAAACCTAGAAAAGCCTCCTCTCACCTTTGTTGGCTGGATCAATCAATTGCTTGATCATGGTTGGCTTAATTTTGTAAGCTTGATCGTGGTTGGCTTAATTTTATAAGCTTGATCGTGGTTGGCTTAATTTTGTAAGCTTGATCGTGGTTGGCTTAATTTTATAAGCTTGATCGTGGTTGGCTTAATTTTGTAAGCTTGATCGTGGTTGGCTTAATTTTGTAAGCTTGATCGTGGTTGGCTTAATTTTATAAGCTTGATCGTGGTTGGCTTAATTTTGTAAGCTTGATCGTGGTTGGCTTAATTTTGTAAGCTTGATCGTGGTTGGCTTAATTTTGCAGCTAAAGTTTTCTATAGGATGGAGTAGCAGGCCTCAAGCCAATCGAACTTGACTTGTGTGTTCTCTGATCTCATCCACTTTTCTTCACTTCTATAAGTGCCAATCAATACCTATGAATTTACTCTTGTTTGCTGCCTGTATATCATCATGTGCACTGCTAAACAGTGTGGGCACTCAATCTCTCCACAGATCTCAGTGGTGAGTGTTGTGGATCAACTCTACTGCTGCCATTCCCCCAAGCTGGCATCTTAGATCATCAGGCATCATTTCTCTCAGTCTTCAGGTGCCTGTGGGACCAGGTGGAGAAAGCGGGTGAACAGACTGAGAACCCACATGTGGCGAGCATGATATGGTGGGGAATTCAGCAGGGGTTCTGGACGTATTTCAAAACTGAGAGGGAAGACCAGGAGAACTTTCAATCAGATGGCAGTTGGAATGATTAGCAGTATGACTCTTCGCTAGCTGTTGAACAAGGGGACAGTGTGCGTATGGGAATGTCCTGGGTGCCATGATGTTCTCATGGTTCTTAGCTCAACTCTCCCAATTTTCCTCCAACTCTGCTACCAATGACCTTTCCAGTTGTCACAATTGTTCGCTAATGTCTCTCTTCTCACTATGTGACAAGATAACTCCTTCCAGTTGTCACAATGTTCTCCAATGCCTCTCATCTCACTATGTGACCACAGAACTCCTTCCAGTTGTCACAATGTTCTCCAATGCCTCTCATCTCACTATGTGACCACAGAACTCCTTCCAATTGTCACAATGTTCTCCAATGCCTCTCATCTCACTATGTGACTAGATAACTCCTTCCAGTTGTCACAATGTTCTCCAATGCCTTTCTTCTCACTATATGACCACAGAACTCCTTCCAGTTGTCACAATGTTCTCCAATGCCTCTCATCTCACTATGTGACCACAGAACTCCTTCCAGTTGTCACAATGTTCTCCAATGCCTCTCATCTCACTATGTGACCACAGAACTCCTTCCAGTTGTCACAATGTTCTCCAATGCCTCTCATCTCACTATGTGACCACAGAACTCCTTCCAGTTGTCACAATGTTCTCCAATGCCTCTCATCTCACTATGTGACCACAGAACTCCTTCCAGTTGTCACAATGTTCTCCAATGCCTCATCTCACTATGTGACCACAGAACTCCTTCCAGTTGTCACAATGTTCTCCAATGCCTCTCATCTCACTATGTGACCACAAAACTCCTTCCAGTTGTCACAATGTTCTCCAATGCCTCTCTTCTCACTATGTGACCACAGAACACTGCCAATATATGCTTGTTTAGTCTCAGGCCTTTGTCATCAATGTTTAAACATTCTAGCATATTGATTACTTCCCTAGTGTTTGTTTCAGTCTGTCACTGTTCTACGTTACTAGTTCAGCGTCAGACATGGTGTGAGGTGTGGCAAATTGCTTTCACACAAGACTCCCTGATCAATGAATATTAATCATCATGAGCATTGTCAACCTGTGCCTCTCTGACTGTCTACATTTGTTCTTATGTCTGCCTACAATGTCTGCTTGCGTACTTGTGGATGGAAAAATAAATGGGTGGGATGAATGATGGGATGGATGGAGGGGATGGAACAGGGTGGGTGGAAGGAAGGCAGGAAGGCAGACAGGCACGCAAGCAAGAAGGAAGAATGGGGGAGGGAGGGAGGGAAGGAAGGAAGGAAGGAAGGGAGGGAAGGAGGGAGGGAGGGAGGGAGGCAGGGTGGAAGGAAGGAAGGAAGGGAGGGAGAGAGGGAGGGAGGGAGGAAGGAAGGAAGGAAGGAAGGAAGGAAGGAAGGAAGGAAGGAAGGAAGGAAGGAAGGAAGGAAGGAAGGAAGGAAGGAAGGAAGGAAGGAAGGAAGGAAGGAAGGAAGGAAGGATTTGCAGCATGTGTAATTCTGGAATATACACACAGGGATCCTAATACGTGATACAGTACTCAGCCTTACAACTGGAGGTCTTTAAATGTGGCCCAAATATCTGACTTGTCTCTTGTTTACCACTTCACCCAGTTCTGTTTATTTCCAGCTTCTAAGAATTCTAGAATTCTTGGTTTTCATTTTCATGTTTATGTTCACAGCATTCATTTGACAATGTTTTTCCTATGTGACTGTAACATGCATAAAATATAATTGATGTACGAAAGATGAGTGGTTGAAAGAGCCAAATGTAAGATGGGCCTGAGTTGCCAATTTGTGATCCTTTGAAAATAAAGTTTGTTCGTTTGTTCTCTCTCTTGATCTCAATCCCTCCCTCTTTTCTCTGCCTCGCTCCCTTCCTTAATGTGTGCATGCATGACAGCGTGTGTGAATTTCAAATGATTGTTCATTGTCCACATTTCTACACCATATAGAAATGTAGTGTTAAGTATATATGTATATGTACCAACATATATAAATTTGACTACTCAACTGTAACATTTCATTAACTGATTGAGTACCATGGGATGATAAATTGTCTTATTCAAACTTCCCGTAACTGCCATGGGTTGATAAATCAAACTGTAATGAAAATATCAGTACAGTAGTTTTCACTATACAACCCTCTTTAATTTGATATATAATACAACATTTCTGCCACCATATTAACAACTTTTAAGTGGTAATTATGACACACCCCTACTTCCCATTTTCCACCATCCATTTTTGTTTGGTCCTAACATAATTTTTCTTTGGCACTGAATCTGTTAATCATCTAGAAGTGTGACAACAGAACTGTTAAAACTGACCTCTCTGGCAGCACCCCACTCAGAGGCCTGTGGTCCAGAACCTCCACCACAAAGTTCCTCAAGCACTCCTCGCCTTTGCTGAATTCGTGGTGGTCCACCAGCGTTACAGACAATGCTATAACCTCATCCTGGGTTAGGGCCCGGAGGTCGAGCTCATCCACAAAGATGAGAGCATCCTCGGTGACATGATGCTTGTGGAGCAAGTAGATAGTCTCCAGCCTCAGCCTGAAGTGTTGCCTGGGGATGTTCAACACTGGCAGGATCAGGGTGTCTGGCCTTGACTTTGTCTGCAGAGAAACAAGGTAAAGTCATCAGGTATGACAGCTAGATATCTCTCTCTCTCTCTCCACATCCCTCTCGCCCCTTTCTCTCTGTCTTTCTCTCCATCCATCATTCCCTCTCTCTCACTCCTCTTTGCCGCTTGGTCTCTTTCTTTTTCTCTCTTCTCTTCTTAACATTCCCCCCTCTCCCTCTTTCTTCTTCTCTCTTTATCTCCCCCTCTCTCTATAGATATCATTCTCTTCATCTCTCTCCCTTCTTCTCTCGCTTCCCTTCATTTCCCTAATTATATCATTCTCTTCGTATCTCTTCCTCCCTCCCTCCCTTTCGCTCTCTATCTCTCTCCTCCCTCTCTCGCTTTCCTCCCTCTCTCTAAATACATCATTCTCTTCGTATCTCTCCCCCCTCTCCTCTTCTCTCTCCTCCTCCTCCTCCTCTCTCTCTTTCCTTCCCCCCCCCTCTCTCTCTCTCTCTCTTTCCCTCCCCTGTCTCTCCCTCTCATTCTTGACATATTTCTCTCCCTCTCCTCTTTCTTTCAGTGTGCGAGTGCATGCACACACCCACCCACCCACCCACCCACACACACACACACACACACACACACACACACACACACACACATACACACACACACACACACACACACACACACACACACACACACACATATGAATGTATACTTATACATAAATATTATCTACATTCAACACTATTATACGGCTCAGAAACCTGGATAATGAACAAGCAATTGAGAAGTTTAGTTAAGCCCTGGAGATGTGCATATACAGAAGAACAGGTCGTATTTCAAGGAAACAAAAACAAATATAGTGGTTCCAGAGAGGCTGGGAATGAAAAGAGAGTTGATGAAAAAAATACAAAAACAAAAAAACAAAAAACAGACAAGTGAGACATTTTGGCCTCATTAAAAGAGACAGCACTCTTGTAAACACCATAATGGAGGGGAGAGTTGAAGGCAGGTGAGCAAGAGGTAGAGGGTGATACAAGTGGGGAGATAACATCAAGAGATGGACAAGCGACAGTCTGACAGCGTATTCAAAGATAGAGACAGTCTTGGAAATCAAATGCAGTCAACCTTCATTGTGAAAACACCACATGATGTGAGTGTGTTATTGTGCACGTGTATGTGCATGCATGTGTGTATAAAGTGAGTTGGATTACCCTTACAGGGCATTACAATCAATACCAGCATTTATTGACCATTTGTGATACGCAAAGCAATTGTACATGCAGTAGTCTATCACTGATTTCTGAATGGCCGACGCCTCATACCATACAAATCAACTGATCTACATCCAAAATGTCAGAAACTGATTTCAAACTCTCGAATGGGTGTGTTGGGAAAGGTTTAATTGTGCATCACTACCTCCTAAGCCATCCCCTCCCCACCCACCCACCTTCTCACCCACTCTTTATAACTGTATGAACATGTTACAAATATTAAAAACAGAATTTACTGCACTCTGAGCACATTTATGGGTAACAGTCATCCTTAACAAGTAGGCAAGAGTAGGTATACTTGTCTTCCTTAACAAGTAGAGCAAGAGTAGGTATACTTGTCTTCCTTAACAAGTAGACAAGAGTAGGTATACTTGTCTTCCTTAACAAGTAGACAAGAGTAGGTATACTTGTCTTCCTTAACAAGTAGGCAAAAGTAGGTATACTTGTCTTCCTAAGCAAGTAGGCAAGAGTAGGTATACTTGTCTTCCTTAACAAGTAGGCAAAAGTAGGTATACTTGTCTTCCTTAACAAGTAGACAAGAGTAGGTATACTTGTCTTCCTTAACAAGTAGACAAGAGTAGGTATACTTGTCTTCCTTAACAAGTAGGCAAGAGTAGGTATACTTGTCTTCCTTAACAAGTAGGCAAGAGTAGGTATACTTGTCTTCCTTAACAAGTAGACAAAAGTAGGTATACTTGTCTTCCTTAACAAGTAGACTAGAGTAGGTATACTTGTCTTCCTTAACAAGTAGACAAGAGTAGGTATACTTGTCTTCCTTAACAAGTAGGCAAGAGTAGGTATACTTGTCTTCCTTAACAAGTAGGCAAGAGTAGGTATACTTGTCTTCCTTAACAAGTAGACAAGAGTAGGTATACTTGTCTTCCTTAACAAGTAGGCAAGAGTAGGTATACTTGTCTTCCTTACCAAGTAGGCAAAAGTAGGTATACTTGTCTTCCTTAGCAAGTAGGCAAGAGTAGATATACTTGTCTTCCTTAACAAGTAGGCAAGAGTAGGTATACTTGTCTTCCTTAACAAGTAGGCAAGAGTAGGTATACTTGTCTTCCTTAACAAGTAGGCAAGAGTAGGTATACTTGTCTTCCTTAACAAGTAGGCAAGAGTAGGTATATTTGTCTTCCTTAACAAGTAGGCAAGAGTATGTATACTTGTCTTCCTTAACAAGTAGGCAAGAGTAGGTATACTTGTCTTCCTTAACAAGTAGACAAGAGTAGGTATACTTTGACTCCACACTCCACATCCCCGCTGTGAAACAACCTGCATTAGTCTGGCCATGTTTCACCACAGCCACTATCAGACTGTGCTCCATGTTGCTGCAGTCTCCCCGCTGACTGTCACATCTGCTCCCCACTTCACACACTATGTAAAGGTGTGCTACTGAATAATTACACGAACTTCCCTAGTGAAACAACTTCTATAGTGAAATAATGATGAGATAGATCAAGGATAGACCAGAAATACGAGTAGGAGGTTATTCTTTGTTTTTTTTTGGGGTGTGTGTTCGCTCACTTCGACCTCAAGTGTAGTCCATTCACATGCTACCTCTTCTAGTGCACTGGACTGATGTTTGCGTGTGGATTAGCTTTCCCTATTACCAGTGTCCCTCGCTTTTGGGCGAGGGGTGTAAATTACACATACCTCAGAAGTCGGAATGGGTTTGCCTGAAGGCGAGAGACATTAATAATAGAGAAAGCTGGCCCACATGCAAAGATAAAATCAGTCCAGCATGGATTACGTTCGAGTTCAAAGCGAGCAAACAAACAAACAAAAAACACACACATGAGCAAAACAAGCCAAGCTAAAAAAAAAAACTGGATTTCAGAAAATGTGAAGTATCTTATGTAATCAATCACTGTCACTGACTGCCAGAAAGTGAGAACTGAAATATTGTATCCAACCTGTTCTGTTGAGTGGTAGTGACTCTTTGAATGTTTACAAACATGTTTGTAAGGGCTTGGAGGCAAGGGAGATGTGGGTTCTGAGATAAATGTTGCCCAGACCTTTCTTTGGGCCTGTGATGAGAAGTGAGGCATTGGAGAACATCATGACGACTGGAAAGATCAAGGGCAAGAGAGGCAGAGGTGGACCAAGAGAAATGATACTGGATGGTTTGAGTTGGTGGCATGGAGGAATATCATCAGCAGAGTTGATCCAGAACACCAAAGACAGATCTGTGGAGAATCATGAACACCTACACCAGGTGGCATAGCACTTGATGATGATGACCTTTCATTGTCAGAGTAACTAATGCTGCCTGGATGAGGCTAATGACATTAAAATATTATACGCAACTATAAAAAGTTAGCTGCATTTTATTTTCACAAAGTCACAGTCAATCCCAGTATTTTTTGGCTGTTTGTGATTTCTTGGAAAGTTTACCTATCGATAGTATGATATTGATTTCTCAATGGCTGGCACTCATACCATTTTAAGAAAACCAACTCAAGGTGGTCTGTTTCCAAATCATCGGCAGCTGTGTTTCAAATCTGGTACGCAGGATTGCGAATTGCACTCGTAACTCCTTCAACACATGCCGGCAAAAATGACACAAAGTGCATTTTTGGTCATATCATGAGAAGAGAGGCTCTGGAGAAGATCGTGATGAGAGGTGCTGGAGAAAATCATGAACTATTGTATATATCAGCAGCAGAAGAGGGAGAAGCAGAACGAAAGAAATTATATTTAATGGCCTACGTTGGTGGCATGGAGCAATATCATCACTAGAATGACCCAAATACCATGGGGAGATCTATGGAGACAAATGAATGCCTACACCAATTTACAGGGCACATGATGATGATGATGAACTTCCTGCACAAATGTTAGTATTCCAGCCTACCAACAATGTGATTCTTGGTTTTACCTCCAGCAGTGGTAAGGTTGATATGTTTTAGCCGGTGCAGTCCTGAAGTGACTCATCCTTGTACATGAGTATCAGAGAACCAGCAGTTGACATAGCACAGTGCACTGGCTTGTCAAGACGTCTATATAGATTCCTAGCCTGTTGACTGCTGCAACATGGTCGCGTCTGTATAGATTCCTAGCATGTTAACTGCTGCAACATGGTCACATCTATATAGATTCCTAGCATGTTAACTGCTGCAACATGGTCACGTCTATATAGATTCCTAGCATGTTAACTGCTGCAACATGGTCACATCTGTATAGATTCCTAGCATGTTAACTGCTGCAACATGGTCACGTCTATATAGATTCCTAGCATGTTAACTGCTGCAACATGGTCGTGTCTGTATAGATTCCTAACATGTTAACTGCTGCAACATGGTCGCGTCTATATAGATTCCTAGCATGTTAACTGCTGCAGCATGGTCGAGCTTATATAGATTCATGAAATGACAACAAGCCGTCCGTGATCAATCCTAACAGTAAGGTTTTGGGGTCAACTCAGTTGAATGGGGTCAAGAACTGACATTCAAGACATTCCCATACGTGCTCTGTCCTCATCTTCAACAGCCTGTGAAGAGTGCCTATACTAAAGGTACCAACTGCCGCCTAATTATGTATCTGTATGGCCTTCCCTAGGAGTACTGAGTGTTGGCCCGATAGTCTGCCTCTAGACTAAGATGATTTATCTGTTCTGTACTTCCACACTGTACAGTGACCCCAAAGGGTCCTGGCCATGTTTGCCTTAGCGTGCCCTCTCAGCAGTGCAGGCCTTCAGTGCAGACCCAGCAGATAATATTTTAAGAATTGTTCTGTAACATTTCAGTTACTGCATGTACTCTACTTCCTGCCCTACTGAGACACCTCTTGTAATTAAGTGGGGAAACAGTTAAAACCTCAGATCTATGTCTCTCTCTCTCTCTCTCTCTCTCTCTCTCTCTCTCTTCTCTCTCTCTCTCTCTCTCTCTCCCTCCCCCCCCCCTCTCTCTCTCTCTCTCTCTCTCTCTCTCTCTCTCTCTCTCTCTCTCTCGTAGTCTAATATTAGATTCATAAGTGATGTATGAATGAAATACTGTGTAAGAGCAGAGAGATAAAATTGTCAGACAGGCCTGAGTAACCAATTTTTAACCCATTGAAAACAAAGTTTGTTTGTTCTCTCTCCCTTTCTCTGACACACAACACACAGATACACACACTCACAGACACAGACACAGACACAGACACACACACACACACAGGTGGGTTATGAGTGTATTTAAAATAGATAGGCTTACAATGGATACCACTGTTGGGATTTGAATGTTAGGTCATCACATAATCTAAGCCACGAAACAATGAAGGGAGTGGGGATGTGAACAGTCTCTCTCTCTCTCACTCTCTCTCTCTCTCTCTCTCTCTCTCTCTCTCTCTCTCTCTCTCTCTCTCTCTCTCTCTCTCTCTCTCTCTCCAAATTGTCGTCATCATTCCTTCCCTGACTTCCTCACAAAATGTATAAACATTACACAGGAGTAACTGAAATGAGGGCGCATGCATTATTGAGAGCCACACTGGTCAAGGTAAAATGACCCTGCCACCAGTCCCACTATTATGAGAAGAAAGAACACTATGCACATTGCTTCCGCGGATATATATATATATATATATATATATATATATATATATATATATATATATATATATATATATATATATATATATATATATGTGTGTGTGTGTGTCCGTGCGTGCGTGCGTATGTGTGTGTGGGGGGGGAGTAGTAGAGGCAGACAGGCAGGCAGATAGACAGATACAGAGTGAGCGAAATTAACAGAAATAGAGAGAGAGAGAGAGAGAGAGAGAGAGAGAGAGAGAGAGAGAGAGAGAGAGAGAGAGAGAGAGAGAGAGAGAGAGAGAGAGAGAGTGGGAGAAAGTGACAAAAACAGAGTGAGAGAGAGTGACAGAAACAGAATTGTAGAAAGCGACAGTAACAAAGTTGGAGAAAGTGATAAAATTGGAGTTGGAAAAACTGATGGAGAAAGTGACAGAAACAGAGCTGGAAAAAAGTGACAGAAAAACAGCTGGAGAAAGTGACAGAAACAGAGCTGGAAAAAAGTGAAATAAAAACAGCTGGAGAAAGTGACAGAAACAGAGCAGGAGAAGGTAACAGAAACAGAGTAGGAGAAAGTGACAGAAACACAGTTGGAGAAAGTGACAGAAACAAAGCAGGAGAAAGTGACAGAAACAGATCTGGAGAAAGTGACAGAAGCAGAGCTGTAGAAAGTGACAGGAACAGAGTGAGAGAAAGCGACAGAAATAGGACTGGAGAAAGTGACAGAAACACTGTTGGAGAAAGTGACAGAATCAGAGCTGGAGAAAGTGACAGAATCAGAGCTGGAGAAAGTGACAGAAACAGAGCTGACAGAGCTGTAGAATGTGACAGAAACACTGTTGGAGAAAGTGACAGAAACAAGGTTGGAGAAAGTGACAGAAACAGGGCTGGAGAAAGTGACAGAAGCAGAGCAGGAGAAATTGACAGAAACAGTTGGAGAAAGTGACAAAAACATAGTTGGAGAAAGTGACAGAAATAGAGCAGGGAAAAGTGACAGAAACAGAGCTGGAGAAAGTGACAGTAACACAGATGGAGAAAATGACAGAAACAGAGCTGGAGCAAGTGACAGAAACAGAGCTGGAGCAAGTAACAGAAACAGAACACGTGAGAGACAGAACGACACAGAACCACCCTGCTACACAGTTAGCAGTCAATGGTTAGTGCCAGAAGATAGGATCATGTCAGTGTTGGGAGAACACTGGACAGTGTCAGCAGATAGGATCATGTCAGTGTTGGGAGAACATCGGAGAGTGCCAATAGATAAGATCATGTCAGTATTGTGAAAACACCGGCTGCAACATTCCCACAGTTCACTGTCAGCACTGCTTGATATCAGAGCACGGGGCAAGGACGCCGTTAAATGCCGTTAGGCTCCGGTTATAGATTTTTAGAGCAATGTAAATTTGTGGGGTTTTTTTTTGTTTTGTTTTACGGGACGGGGAGCGATGAATCGAGTGAGTCGATTGTTCTGTTCTTCATCCATTCGTTCATTCCGGGAAGTGTCAGACGTTTGCTTAGAAGTAAGGCGGCAGTCTGTAACGCTTAAAATATTTTACGCTACTTGAAGTCGCTGAAAACAGCGCCTCAAATTTCCCGAACTCCACTTAGTATGATTATAGCTCTGTAAGTCAATTATATAATTCTTAGGATCCATTAGATGTCAATCAAGGACCACTTCGAAATACTAAACGGGGCTTTTCGAGCCTGCCACATAAATAGTTAGTGAGTCGTCAAATTATCTTCACTGCATAGCGGATCTGTCAAAAACTGTCATTTACTGCCAATATAATACCTTGCAGTGTATGACAGGGGGGTCTTGAGCCTGAGGAATTAAGGCCGCCTGGCTAGTGCAGTGGCCGCGAACTATGCATGTTAGCCCCCGACATTTAAAAAAGAAACTACACGCCTTACAGAGGATTCGAACCCGGATTTCCCGAAGGAGAATCCGGCATTCTAGCCACTCGGCCAGTCGCTCCTCTCAAGTGCATATCGGCTCATTCAGTCAATAAGTGCCCGGATCCACTCCCCAGTACCTCCCTCAGCACGATAGCGGTAGACGACGCCAGTCCTGTGTTGGCTGACCTTTCTTCTTTGGCTCTCTTCTTGGCGTTCCCACCTTGATGAACCTTATGTTCTTGTAGTCTGGTCAAGCTAGCAGATTCGCAGTCACCACCTGATTCATTTAATCATCCTGCCTCTTTGGGAGAATTCACTATATCAGCACGGACCACTGCTAGACACCCAAACAATCTTAGAATACCGTGACTTGGAAAGAAGTAACATGCAGAAATTATACAAGATCTGAACATGGCCGTTGCGAAGGTAGCCTTTTTCAAGATGAAAAACATACTGACCAATAAAAAGATATCAATTAAAACGAGAAAAATAGCGTTGAAGTGCTACATAGAACTTGTTATTTTGTTACGGATGTGAAGCGTGGACAATGAGCAGACAAAATGAAAAACATCTGATGGCTGTGGAAATGAAATGTGGTTTATGAGGGAAATGCAAAGAATACCATGGGCAGATAGAAAAACCAATGAACAAGTTTTTCAAGAAAAAAATGAAGATCGTAAACTGATTAGAGACATTAGACGTAGACAGTCAACATTTTGTGGACATGTTATGAGAAGAAAGGAATTGGAGAACTTGGTGACAACTGGCAAGATCGAAGGGAAGAGACCAAGGGGAAGACCGAGAAGAAAATACCTGGATGGCTTGGCCACGTGGCATGGTCGAGACAGAAACACGGAGCTGATCCACGACTCTGGTGATCGAGTGAGATGGCAAAACATGACCGCCCACGCTTATCGGCATGGCACATGATGAATGGATGGAACACAGAAGAAATCTGGCTCACATACGGTATCAAATCTCGGACACTGAAATACTTGGGCCATGTTAAACTTCGCGGCGGCTTGGAGAGAACAAATATGGAAGACCTGGTTCCTGAAAATAGAGGTTGGAGCCGACCAGCATGAACATGGACACAGGGCATTACAGACACTCTGGACATGAGGGTGTATGAGACAGGAGCAATGGCGTGACGTCCAGCAACTTTTCGGCGGTCTGTGACAGGCGTGACGTTCTGCAAGGGACCTGCTACATGATGTAGCAAGTAAAGTTCTATAAAGGACCTGCTACATAACGTAGCAATGTTCTGTGTTCATCTTCGTGCTGGTAGACCTCTGCCTCTACTTTCATATATATGTAATGTTCGTTGTCAATTACATTTCGACTTTGGTTCGCAATTTCGAAACATGTAACTGATAATGAAGATCTTGTTGGTATTAGTGTTGTGGTTACTCCAGTTGTTGTTGTTGTTGTTGTTGTTGTTGTTGTTGTTGTTGTTGTTGTTGTTGTTGTTGTTGTTGTCGTCGTCGTCGTGTCTTCGTCACGTCGTCGTGTCTTCGTCACGTCGTCGTCTTCTTCAGCAATGACAACCCTGCGGCAGCCACATCCCACATGTCCTCCAGCACCCAGCCAGTTTCTCACACAACACAAGACACTGGCGTAAAGTACTGCCGGAAACCAGGAAAATCAATCCGCGAACCTTGCTGGCACTCAACAAACTAGTGCAAACAACAGTTTCAGAAACGATTGAAGTGCTTGTTTCCACCGACTTTGCCTCGCCTGTACTCTTGAACTTTCCGTGGCCTTATTTTCAAGTAGCTGCGAAGTCCTGTGTTAACGCGTGAAAGCCAAAATGTAATGAGAAACGGCGAATGTGTTGGCGCGCCAATACTCACTCACGGACATGTTAAATGTCGACATTTCTAAAACATCTCACTCACAAAGATAGCGGTGGGAACGATTAGTAGTATGACTCTTCGCTGGCTGTTGAACGAGGGGACGGAGCACGTATGGGAATGTCCTGAGTGCAGTGATGTCGGTTCTTAACTCAGCTCAACTCAACTCAATTGACTCACAACTGTCACCATTACTCAAACCCACAAACTGTCAATATTACTCAAACCCACAAACTGTCACAATTGCTCAAACCCACAAACTGTCACAATTACTAAAACTCACCAACTGTCATCATTACTCACACATATAATCCCCCAACTGTCACCATTACTCAAGAATTCACACAAAGCAGAGAAATCAAGCGACACGTGAAAGATACCATATTCTACTAACATTCTACAATCAGTGCGAATCATAAAAGCTGTTTAAGCTACAAATCAGGAAAAACAAAATGTTAGCGGAAAGTTTTTGGCTTCACTAGAATACGAAGTTAGCTGTTACAATCATAAGTATTGATATCAGGTATGGTGTCTTGTACTGGACCTGTGTAGAAGAGTAGTGGTTCGGGCCTCATGTGAGAATGATGCCCAACCAGAAGTGTACTAACAAGCACACCAGTTCTGGCTTTAGGGCTACAGGAAGAGGTGAAGGAAGAGGAAGCAGAGGAGGACGAAGAAGAAGAGGTGGAGGAAGAAGAGGAAGAAGAAGAGTGAGTGAGTGAGTGAGTGAGTGAGTGAGTGAGTGAGTGAGTGAGAGTGAGAGAGTGAGTGAGTGAGTGAGTGGCTACTTGTCTATTCCATCCATCCACTCACTTATTCATCAATTCATATATCTTTCCATATATCTGTAGATTCGTATAACGAGAGCTAATAAATCAATAAGGCCCGGTCATATTTTCCTAAGCGGATTTCCAGCCCGGTAGCCCTGATACAAGAAGGAAAAACTAGTGAGCATCCTGTAATTAATTATCCAACAATATCTATCCAACAATATCTATCCAAAAAGCTCTATCCAACAAAATCTATCCAACAAGACCCAATACTGAAGTAGCCTGGTTATTAAGACACACAAATTTGGGGAAAATTAAATAATGTTGGCATGTATAAAGGTATACATGCCTGGAAAAGATAACTACGGTGGGAGGCGCACCGTGGAAGCTAAGACGATGGGGGACACAGCCTAGATGATAAACTCTATGGTGAACTAAATAAGACAGTGAAGTTCAAACAAGAGACAACATTGCCGTTATAGACAAACTTCAGACGGAATTACGCACAGTG
The DNA here is from genome assembly GCA_963921405.1 of Cepaea hortensis. NCBI lineage: Eukaryota > Metazoa > Mollusca > Gastropoda > Stylommatophora > Helicidae > Cepaea > Cepaea hortensis. The sequence goes on along the minus strand of OY992876.1, from coordinate 467,294,482 downwards.
TACCTGTGCGGGTTGTTGGCTTGCCGAGACTCCTGTCTGTTCCATTTTTCACATTGGGCAGTGATATCCACTGGCACAGGAACGGAGCTTATGCTGACGACCCGTTGCCATGAAGTTGGAGCAGTGACTAACTAACTTCAGGCAAACGAAAGAAGAACAGCACAGATGGATTCAAGATGTTATTGATAATTTACACATCACAGCAACTGGTGCAGGGCAGATAATTTACACATCACAGCAACTGGTGCAGGGCAGATAATTTAAACATCACAGCAACTGAGGAAGGATGGATACTTTACACTTGATAGCAATAGATGAAAGACAGATAATTCACACATCACAGCCATAGGTGAAGGACAGGTAATTTGCACATCACAGCAATAGGTGAAGGACAGGTAATTTACACATCACAGCAATAGATGAAAGACAGGTAATATACACATCACACAATGTGTGAAGGACAGGTAATTTACACATCACAGCAATAGATGAAAGACAGATAATTTAGACATCACAGCAATAGATGAAAGACAGGTAATATACACATCACACAATGTGTGAAGGACAGGTAATTTACACATCACAGCAATAGATGAAAGACAGATAATTTACACATCACAGCAATAGACGAAAGACAGGTAATATACACATCACACAATGTGTGAAGGACAGGTAATTTACACATCACAGATAAAGACAGATAAAGACAGATAAATTAAACATCACAGCAATAGATGAAAGACAGGTAATTTACACATCACAGCAATAGATGAAAGACAGGTAATTTACACATCACTGCAATAGATGAAAGACAGATAATTTACACATCACAGCAATAGATGAAAGACAGGCAATTTACACATCACAGCAACAGATGAAAGACATGTAATTTACACATCACAGCAATAGATTAAAGACAGATAATTTACACATCACAGCAATAGACACAAGACATATATTTACACATCACAGCAATAGACACAAGACAGATAATTTACACACCACAATACAAAGGCAAAACATCTGGCTAACGATGGAAAGACATTTTGAGAGACTGGGGTGGGGGAGGGGTGAAGATGCAGATGAAAACTATAGACTGACAGCATGACAGAACAGACAGGCGATGGCACTGACACACTGACACAGATGGCTGAGGACTGGGGCTAGTGGGAGATTCTGGTTATGGGAGGAATCCTTCGTGGCATCGCAGGATTGGGATTATCGGAAAGGAGCACAACAGCTAATGTCAGGAGTGGGGGATGGGAATAGAAGAAGAAATAATTCAGGGCAGTTATTCGATAGATGAATAATTATTTAGGGTAGAGAGACAGAATGAGAGAGACGGGGAACGAGAGCGAGAAAGAGAGAAGAGAAAGTAAACGAGAGAGAGAGAGAAGAGAAATTAAACGAGAGAGAGGGGGGTTCTGGGAGACAGAACCAGCGAGAGAGAGAGAAAGCAAAGGAGAGGGGGAGTGAGCGTGAGGGGGAAGAGAGAGAGAGTGAGGGGAAGAGAGAGTGTGAGGGGGAAGAGTGAGATAGAGAGCGAAAGAATAGATAGCCAGAGAGAGAGAGAAAGAGAGAGCAAAAGCAAGAGTGCAAGAGAGAGAGAGAGAGCGAGAGAGAGAGAGAGAGAGAGAGCAAGCGAGAGAGAGAGAGAGAGAGAGAGAGAGACTATGATAGAAAACTATTTAATTGGGGAAGGGGTGTTACGAGGCACACGAAGATTACTTTATGGGTAGTGGGCGTGGCAGAGAAGAAGAGGACGTGTTATTTGGGTGGTTGTTTAATGGAATAGAAGAGGATTTATTGGGGAGGTCGTGAGACAGAAGGAGGAGAATTCACTGATTAAAGATTACAGAAACCTTTCAATGTGCATTATCGTACAGAGACAGAGCCTTGTCAGGGCATTAGCATACAGAGGCAGGGCCTTGTCAGTGCATTAGCTAACTGAGACAGTGCCTTGTCGGTGCATTAGCGTAGAGCAACAGTGCCTTGTCAGTGCATTAGCGTACAGAAACACTTGTCAGTGCATTAGCGTATAGAGACAGTGCCTTGTCAGTGCATTAGCGTACAGAAACACTTGTCAGTGCATTAGCGTAGAGCAACAGTGCCTTGTCAGTGCATTAGCGTACAGAAACACTTGTCAGTGTATTAGCGTATAGAGACAGTGCCTTGTCAGTGCATTAGCATACAGAGACAGAGCCTTGCCAGTGTATTAGCATACAGAGACAGGGCCTTGTCAGTGCATTAGCGTAGAGAGAGGGACTTGTCAGTACATTAGCGTATAGAAACTGCCTTGTCAGTTCATTAGCGTAGAGAGACAGTGCCTTGTCATTGCATTAGCGTACATAAACAGTGCCTTGTCAGTACATTAGCGTATAGAAACGGTGCCTTGTCAGTGCATTAGCATATACATACAGAAACAGTGCCTTGTCAGTGCATCAGCGTATAGAAACAGTGCCTTGTCAGTGCACTAGCATAGAGAGACAGGGCCTTGTCAGTGCATTATCGTACAGAGGCAGGGCCTTGTCGGTGCATTATCGTACAGAGGCAGGGTCTTGTCAGTGCAACAGCGTACAGAGTTGGCGACTTGCCTTACATATGCAGTGCAATACGAGACGTTGGGCAATTACGCTGCGCTAGGCTTATCAATATTTGACTTGTCTGCAACTATCAGGTTCGTGTGTGCTCTCCTGGTAATCAAGACCTGCTGGGAACTACAACCGTATCCGGGCAAGTTTGCATTGTTGCCTGTACCGGGGCCAGCCTGTGGTAAAGCTTGGGTGTATCATGGCTTGTGGAGAATGGTGCTGCAAGCAGTGACCAGAGGTTCTGGACGACACTCAAAACTCAGAGGAAAGGCCACATAAGACACATAATCAGACTGCAACTGCGACCATTAATTTTTTGGACACGCTATGAGAAGAAATAAATTGGAGAGCTTGATGACAACTGGCAAGATTGAGAGGAAAAGCACTAGGGGAAGGCAGAGAAGTAAATACCTGGATGGCTCGGCCACGTGGTATGGTCGAGATAAGATCATAGAGCTGATCCACGACTCTGGTGATCGTGTGAGATAGCTAAACATGACCGACCTCGCTTAGCGGTGTGGTACTTGATGACTGGTACCATTAGTGTTGGGACTGTTCGCTGGCTGTTGCAGGTGAGGACGGAGCACGTATGGGGATGGCTCGAGTACCGTGATGTCGGTTCTCGACTCAACTCAAGTCATCTTAACTCATTGCGTTAGTGTGTGTATACAATGCTCGTAGCCTCGGTAGCATAGTAGTCAGTGCGCCGTCTTGCCAAAACGTATGTCTGGGTTCGGTCCCCACGAATGACAGGATACTGTGTTCCAGACTTTCTGTAGGGTGAACCCAGACTCATAAACTAGGCCCAGTACAACATTCACGACTCTGGAAGTGTCTGGCAAGGACAAGCGTCGAGGAAGATATGGTCACTTTACCTGAGTATACCGCGGCCTAAAGCAGTATTTGTCAAGAGACCACCTTTGTTTAAATACAACGGGCTTGTGCAATTGATAAGTGTAAGAAATGAACATCGTACCCCGGCGGCAGCACACCGGAAGTCTCAGCGCAAGCACATTACGCCAGGCAGCCACGCTGATATCTGCCTGTATTATACAGGGTGTATTTTTCATGACAGTGCAGTGATTGAAAATATTGCCGGTCCAAGTTTTATATATATATATATATGTATATATATATATATATATATATATATATATATATATATATATATATATATATATATACATATATATATATATATATATATATATATACATATATATATATATAATTATGGACATGGAGGAGTCCAGGCAGCAGGATTAAAATCCAGATAGATTACATCCTGATTAGTAGAAGGTAACGAAATGCGCTAACAGTCATAAAAACATCCCCGAATGCAGACTGTTACAGTGATCACAGATTAATTACAAGCACACTAAGGGCAAAGTTAAAGAAAGACAAGTATACAACTGGAAACACTAAATATTATTTGTGCAAATTGAACACTGACAAAGAAATACAAGATAATTTTAACATAGAAGTAAACAACAAATATGATATATTGTCTGATCTAGAGACCTTATCTTAGATGTGGATGATCAATGGGAAATGTTGAAGAATTCAATCAGTTTAGCTGCAGAAAAAAACTATTCCAAAATTAAAGAAAGTGGGTCGTCAGACACGGATGACTGAAGAAATTTTACAGCTAATGGAAACAAGAAGACAGAACAAAAATAATCCTGCCAAGAAATTCACAGAAAAGTCAGAACATTATGTAAGGAGGGAAAAGAAGCATGGATCGAGAAAAATTGCATAGAAATTGAAAAACAACGCAACAGTAAAAACACCAAACTAAAGCACAAAAGAATTCAGGAGCTTACTAATCAAAGAACACATACATCAGCAGGCTGCCTAAAGACAAAAGATGGAAAAATCATAATAGATAAAGATCATATTTTACATGTATAGGTCAGATTATGTGAAACACTTTTATGATGATAACAGAGAAGAACAGTATGATATTCAAAATAATAATGAAGGACCGTGAATTTTGAAGATAAGGGTTCAGAATGCTCTTAACCATATGAAAACTGGCAAACTGTGAACAATGTGGGTTTGTAGAAGGCAAGGGTACAGTAAATGTTGTGTATATACTGAGAAAAGTAGTCGAACGTTCTATAGAAGTAAACAAAAATCTACACCTTTGCTTTATTGACTACACAAAGACTTTCTATAAAGTGAGACATGTCGACATGAAAAGGATGCTTAAAGATCTACAAATTGATGGAAAAGACCTTAGACTTGTACAAAAACATATATTGGAAACAACAAGCTGCCATAAGAATTTATAATGAAGTAGGTCAATATCAGCCTATTAAGAAAGGTGTGAGACAGGGATGTGTAATGTCTCCAGATCTTTTTTCACTGTACAGTGACAGTATTTTCAGAAATATTGAACATATGGAAGGAATCAACATTGGGGGACGATAAATCAATAACATTAGATATGCAGATGATACAGTCTTGATTGCAGACAATGAACAGGACCTGCAACATTTAGTAGATGCGGTTGTTGCACACAGTGAACAACTAGGGTTAGAATTGAATTGTAAGAAGACACAGATTATGGTCGTCACTAGGAAGGAAGAAATACCACAATGTATTTTCTTTTTTTTTCATATACCTTACAGAACGGTGCAGTCAACATCTCCATTTTTCAGCTGCTGTTGATGTACTAGGCAAGAGTACGCTCAGTAGTTTGCCATTGCGTTCTGAGCAACCGGCTCACACACCCGTAAGTTACCGACGAGGAGAGAACCGCCACCGATTCTCACGCACATCACGTTACTCACGAGAGTATGCGGGATTACGGAGAAAGTCGCTAATCCAGAGGCCAGGGAGCCCGGAAGACCACAATGTAATGTACAAGTAAATGGGCATATTCTTAAAAAAGTGAATCGGTACAGCTATCTCGGACCAGTCATAACATCTGAAGTGAGATGCCTTGAAGAGATTAGAACAAGAATTGCCATTGCGACGGTAGCCTTTTGCAAGATGAAAAACATACTGACCAATAAAAAGATATCAATTGAAACGAGAAAAAGAGTGTTGTAGTGCAACATAGAACCTGCACTTTTATATGGATGTGAAGCGTGGACAATGAGCAGACAAGTTGAAAAACATCTGATGGCTGTGGAAATGTGGTTTCTGAGGAAAATGCACAGTACCATGGACAGACAGAAAAACCAATGAACAAGTCCTACAAGAAACAAATGAAGACCGTGAACTGATTAGAGACATTAGACGTAGACAGTAAACATTTTGGGCATGTTATGGGAATAAATGAATTGGAGAACTTGGTGACAACAGGCAAGATCGAAGGGAAGAGACCAAGGGGAAGACCAAGACGTAAATACCTGGATGGTTTGGCCACGTGGCATTGTCGAGACAGAAACACGGAGCTAATCCAGGACTCTGGTGATCAAGTGAGATGGCAAAACATGACCACCAACACTTATCGGCAAGTACATGATATATATATATACGAATACTGCTCGTAGAAAAACTAACGACACCGCAAGGTACAAGAGGAACATGATGAGATGAGATGAGATGAGATATATATATATATATATATATATATATATATATATATATACATAGAGAGAGAGAGAGAGAGAGAGAGAGAGAGAGAGAGAGAGAGAGAGAGGCAGGGAGGGAGGGAGGGAGGGAGGGAGAGAGCACGCTGGAATGTCGGGAATGCCTTTGTTAACGCCATTTTCATTCAATGCTTATTCGGAGCAGATGGCGGATGGAGCCACTACACAAAGCACAAGGGGATTAAAGTCAACGGTGAGGGATGGAATGTGCCCCATCAGGTTTATAGATATACAACTTAACAAATGTACCCAAAGTTGTCTTCGCTTGGTTACAATATACAACGTGGGGGTTCTTCTACTGAAACATATGCAACAAAGTTTTGTTTTTACAGCGCTGTTTTGACTCTTCCTTGAATCGAAACGTGAGGTACTCTTGTGGTTGGCTGATTTCATGACCTCGGATCCAAACCTGGTATTGCTTACTTGATAGAGCACAAGTTTTCACTGTTGTGGACTATTCCTGCCGGTCTCTCTGGCTGAGGGGTTACAACACTTTTTCCGTAATCCCGTTTATCACGCAGAGTCTCGTAGCGGGAGAGAACTGGGAGCGGTTCGACCCCCGCTGGGGACTTGCGGGATACTGAGCCGGCCGCTCAGAAAGCAATGGCAAACTACTGAGCGTAATCTTGCCAAGAAATCAACAGACAGCTGAAAGATGCTGCTGTTGACAGCGATGTCCTGTAAAGGATATGCAAAAAAGGGCAAAGGACTATTCCTAAGTTGACAGTGATGTTTGAGCTATTCCTAAGTTGAAAGTGATGTGTGGACTATTCCTGAGTTGACAGTGATGTATGGACTATTCCTGAGTTGACAGTGATGTGTGAACTATTCCTGAGTTGACAGTGATGTGTGAACTATTCCTGAGTTGACAGTGTGGACTATTCCTGAGTTGACAGTGTGGACTATTCCTGAGTTGACAGTGATGTGTGAACTATTCCTGAGTTGACAGTGATGTGTGAACTATTCCTGAGTTGACAGTGATGTGTGAACTATTCCTGAGTTAACAGTGATGTGTGAACTATTCCTGAGTTGACAGTGATGTGTGGACTATTCCTGAGTTGACAGTGATGTGTGAACTATTCCTGAGTTGACAGTGATGTGTGAACTATTCCTGAGTTGACAGTGATGTGTGAACTATTCCTGAGTTAACAGTGATGTGTGAACTATTCCTGAGTTGACAGTGATGTGTGAACTATTCCTAAGTTGACAGTGATGACATCATATATATATATATATATATATATATATATATATATATATATATATACATACACACGCACGCAAGCACGCACGCACGCACACACACACGCAATATGTATAAGCACATTTTGAAAGTCTGTGTCAGCTGACTCAGTCAGATGTAGACATTTACTGTCACGCGTGAATGACTCGGGCGTGGCTTCACAAGCCGTATCATACATCAAGCAAAAGGTTTATCCACGTTTCTTTCAGCCTATTCTATTTCTACCCACAAGTGGTGTCCTATACGTACTTCTGTGTGCCACGTGACGCAGCGCATTGGAGAAGTGTGCTTTTATGGACCTTTATTTATCTTCTTCTTCGTCAATTCCTTTCCTTCTTCTTCGTCAATTTCTTCTTCTTCTTCTTCTTCTTCTTCTTCTTCTTCTTCTTCTTCTTCTTCTTCTTCTTCTGCTGCTGTTGTTGTTGCCTCCCCCCCCCCTCCACTTTCTCTTCTCTTTCGCCTCCGTCTCTGTCACCTCTCCCTCCACCTTCTTATTCTTCTTCTTCAAATGCGCGTTCAGACCAGTGGTAATAAATCTGCACTCCTGTTATCAGAATGAAGTCCATCGTCTTCTTCGGGTGTCCCTAGAACTAGACAACCTGTGAGAGACCACCAAGTCAGAACACGCAACCCGGCCTGTCGCAGAGTCAGTGTATCACCTCTGGCGGAGACAAGCAGAGGCATCTATAGGTAGCAAATATTCGACATCACTAACCAACCCTCAAGGTGTTGCACCTATCAGATACAACCGGGAAGAAGCCTTTTCAGTCCCCCCAGAATCAAAACAGTTCGCTTAAGCAACTGATGTCTACTCAACTATCCACCCAAGCAACCGGTGTCTACTCAACTATCCACACAAGCAACCGGTGTCTACTCAACTATCCACCGAAGAATTACGGTATCTACTCAACTATCCACCCAAGCAACTGGTATCTACTTAACTGTCCACCCAAGCATTACGGTATCTACTCAACTGTCCACCCAAGCATTACGGTATCTACTCAACTGTCCACTCAAGCATTACGGTATCTACTCAACTGTCCATTCAAGCATTACGGTATCTACTCAACTGTCCACCCAAGCAACCGGTATCTACTCAACTGTCCACCCAAGCAACCGGTATCTACTCAACTGTCCATATAAGCATTACGGTATCTACTCAACTGCCCACCCAAGCAACGGGTATCTACTCAACTGTCCACCCAAGCATTACGGTGTCTACTCAACTGCCCACCCAAGCAACGGGTGTCTACTCAACTGTCCACCCAAGATTTTATGGTGTCTACACAACTGTCCACCCAAGCAACCGGTATCTACTTAACTGTTCACCCAAGCAACTGGTATCTACTCAACTGTTCACCCAAGCAACCAGCATCTACTAAATTATCTACCCAAGCAATCCTCGTCTATATCTGTTACGGCTGGACATGTTAATAGTAGACACCTCTATCACGTCAATATGGATACACAACAGCAGGGCAGTTGCATCTCATTCCCTTCTACTCTCGTTAATCCCTGTCCACGTATGAAGTCTAACGTACTTAACAACATGAACACGACTGCAACAACAGAACACTTTTCGTAGAAGAACTTTAACAAGACATCACCAATGACGAAACCAAACCCACAAGACCTTCAACATAATCACAAGGAGAACATTGCGAATATTTCCGCACGTATGGAGACAGTAGGGGGAAGCGAAGGAAATCAATTGCCTCTGAACAAGCACAGGTAATTATTGCCGAGGGGAAGCAAAGACTCTGAAATCAGCTCGACAAGCAATCGTTGGATCTGTGTCTTCCGGTAGGATATCATACACATCTATGCCAGGACACGTTTTTTGTGTTCGTTGTCAAAGCTGTGTTGGCACATTGGAGGAGTGGGGAGGAGAAAAAGAGGAGGAGAACGAACAATCTTTATTCTTTATTTTCAAAGGGTAACAAATTGGGCACGCAGGCCCGTCTTACATTCGGCCCTTTCAATCTCTCATCTTTCATTCATCAATTGTGAATGTTACATTCACATAGAAAAAACATTGAATTCTGCCCTTCTATCACTCCCTGTTATACATTATTTCATTCACACATCATTCAAGGCTAACTGAGAACAGCAACAATATAAAAGTTACGCATTATAAAGGCATGGGGGAATTGCAAAAATCAATACTACACGACTCAGTAATATTAAAGAATGGTGTGGCACTTGTTATTAGCTATGTGGAATATACTGGCCTGCCAAAAGGGGACTGGCTGTTATACTAGGGTTTTATTATTATCATCATTATTTCTATTACTTGATTACCGGTTTCTATTAATTGATTACCGGTCTCTGTGGGCTTGCGGACGTGGTTTGTGAGCCCGTATACCCGGGTCGAAACGCAGCGGTGCTGGTTTTTTCGAAAAAGGTATAAGAGCCGGTCGTTCAGAAAGCAATGGCAAACTACTAAACGTAAAATTTGCCCAGGAACCACGAACAGCGAAAATCCTGGGGTTGACTGCTACGTCCTGTGAAGGACATGCAACTTAATTTATTTCTATTATTAAGGGGGAAGGTAATCCGTACTGAGATAGTGTTCGAATAATTTGCGATTATATGTATAGGGATTGGTGATGTCTTTGATTTCTTGTGGAAGATTGTTCCACAGCTGAGCTGCAGAGCACGTTAAGCTTGTTTTGCATCTTCGGAATGTGTAATATATTTAATCGTTTACTGTGTCTAGAATTATATTTAAACAATGGCCAAAGGTAATTTGGGGCATTCCGACGTTGGATTTTGTGAATTAGTTTGGCCTTATTGAAAAGCAGGCGTTTTTGGAGTGGTAGTAACTGGAGGCGTTTATGCAGGCCAGGATTGTCAATTAAATATTTGCTATAAATTAAACTCATTGCCCGTTTCTGGAGTGAATAAAGTCGCTTGGTCCTTGAATTGGAAAACCCGTCCAGATTGTAGAGCAGTAGTCAAAATGTGTCTGTATGTGAGAAGTATAGAATATTTTCCTTGTGTCCTCATAAAGGAAATTTTTTTAATTTTGGCGAGTTGGTAGACATTTTTCGCTGTTTGTTTTGTGAGCGCTTGAATGTGGCAATTAAAGATTAGGTTTCTATCAATGATGAGACCTGAGATAAAGACTGAGCTATTGAGGTACAGAAGAGAGAACGAACGAACGAACGAACAAACTTTATTTTCAAAGGGTTAAGAATTGGGCACGCAGGCCCGTCTAACATTCTGCCCTTCTATCACTCTCTTCCATACATTATTTCATTCACACGTCATTCAAGGCTAACAGAGAACAGCAACAATATAAAACTTATGCATAATAAAAGCATTGGCAAAATGCGAACATCAAAACTACACGATACAGTAACATTAGATAATGGTCAGACACTTATTAGCCATGTGGAATATACTGGCCTACCAAAAGGGGACTGGCTGTTATACTAGGGTTTTGTTATTATTATTATCACTATTATTATGGGGGAAGGTAATCCGTACTGAGATAGTGTTCGAGTAATTTGCGATTATATGAATAAGGATTGGTGATGTCTTTTATTTCTTGTGGAAGATTGAAGAGATGTGGAGGTGCAATGGTCAAAGCTGTGTAGCACGGTGATAGAGTTGTGGGGGTGCAGGAGTCAAAGCTGTAATGGCAAATGATCAAAGCTGTGGAGGTAGAGGGTTAAAACTGTGGTGGTAGATGGTCAAGGTTATTGTGACAGAAGCTGGAGACTGTTGTGTTTGAAATTCAAAGCCGAGGTCGTGCAGTGGGGAGAGTTGTGATGATACAGTGGTCAAAGCTGTAGTGGTAGAAGTTCAAAACTGTGGCGGTAGAGGGTGAAAGCTTTGGCGGTAGAGGGTCAAAACTGTTGAGGTAGAAATTCAAAGCTGTGGTGGTGCAGTTGGGAGAGTTGTGAAGATGTCGTGGCCAAAGCTGTGGTGGTCGTTCGGAAAGCAATGTCAAACTACTGACAGTAAAATTGCCGAGAAAATCACAGTCAATAAATGAGGGGTTGATTGCGAGGCCCTGTCAAGGACATGCAACTCATCATCACCAAGTGTTTTGCCGAATGGCGTGAGTGATCATGCTTCTCCACATCTTGTGATGTCCAATGGTATAAATCAGTTACTGTGTTCATTGCCATAACACATGACTGTCAAGGACTCTCTCTCTCTCTCTCTCTCTCTCTCTCTCTCTCTCTCTCTCTCTCTCTCTCTCCCCACAAATCTTTTCAGTTTTCAGAAAACGTTCCAGTTTTTGTCTTCTCATAGTGGGCTAAAAAAAATGAAGACTCTTCCTGATGTTTGTGATAAGTTGTCGTTGCGACTTAACCTCCTTCAAAATGCCCAGATTACTCATTTTGGCTGCCCAAGGAATTGTCAGTATTCTTCTATATAACCACATATCCAAAGCTCATCTCATCGTCTTGTTCCTCTTGTACCTTGCGGTGTCGAGGTGAAGCATAAACAGCAGGAGAGTGCCCATTTATGGGCTTCATATTTCGAGATTCCCATGGACTCTCTTATTCCCTCTGCCCATCGTATACATGGTCCGCCTCTTCTTCTGGTCCTTTTTGGTCTGCACATCATTGCTTACAGCGGTATACTGTCATTTGGTACCCTAGTTATGAGGCCGAACTATTTCACTTGCTGTTTTTTTAATGAAACCTAGCGCTACACTTTATTTCTTATTTCATCACTGATGATTTTCTCTCTTCTTGGTGCAGTGATTAATCTTCCCAGGAATCTCATTTCCGTTGTTGTAATTTTTCTTTTCTCTTTTTCTGTCACTGTCCAGGTTTGGCATTGATAGGATACAGTTGGAAGGAAAATTGTGTCCTAGATTGTTTTTTAGTATCTGCTGACATATGTTTGTTCTTTAGTACAGGTGCCATTTGTCCAATGAGTTCTAGCTGTCAAATTTAAAATTAAAAATAAAAACAGTCACCGACTGCATGTGGATGTAGTGCAGGGCTGGGGGATCTTAAGCCTGAGGAATTAAGGCCGCCTGGCTAGTGCAGTCGCCGCGAACTGTGCAGGTTAGGGTTTTCTTTTTGTCCCCGACAGAAAACAAAATCTACACCTTATCAAGGATTCGAACTCGGGTTTCCCGAAGGAGAATCCCGCATTCCTGGCGAGCTTCCATACCAAATTCAGCGGTTTTTACTGACAACAACCACGCCCCTGGTAAATCGTCACAATGTCGGTGTACTTTAAAGACCATTGCTCAAAATATGACTAAACCATTGATCCGTGGAACAAACGATCTTTTTATACCCGGAAAATTTCATTAATCTGATGAAGCATCAGGCAGTTATTGATTCCGCGAGTCTTCAGTATCCCTGGTATGTGGGTGATACTGTAGCTAGCTGGCAGACAGTTGGTGGCATGTTACAGCACGTGTGTTGTCATATGCAGTCTGTGAATCTAAGACATCGGGAAGTCGAATCGGTACGCTTTACTAGAATACAATGATAAAATGGACGCCGCAGCTAAAGTCTTCGTTAGCATAGCCAACATCAAAGATACCCTGAGCACTGGCACCTTGCCGTCCTGACAGGCGATAGTTTGTTATATTGTGCTTGTTACAGGGCATAATAACTACAACCATGGCGGTGGCGAATATTATACATATCCATAGCACAAAGCTTGGGCTGAATTATACAGACCGTGTGCTGCTCATATAACATGATCCCTCTCTCGGCCTGGCAAGTTAACTTCAGAAGAAAGGTTATACCAATACATATGGAAGAAAGCAAGACGCAGAAGCTGCCGGACCAGCAATGTAATGCTCTAACTACCCGCCTGTCTTCAATCCTAGACCAATTGCCGACCAAGGCTTGGCGCCTGGTTTGCCCTACTGTGACATTTAGTTTCTATGTTGCATTTCCACGCACCGGGTAAGGTATGTACACTCCCAATTACGCTCGTCAATCCGATGCCGTTGGCACAATGCGATGTGTCGGGTTTGGAGAGCGCCGCCCAATATTCGGTGCAATCATAAAGCAGGTAGTACCGTCTACTATCTTACTGTAGCTCAGTCATATATGTGTGCTTTGTAGTAAAAGCTGCCTTGTTATGGGTTCGATATGTATATCGATATGTAGCTCGGTGAGGGAAAGAGTGCTTCCAAGTTTCCTTGTAGACAGTGCCGTAAAGTATCAGGAGAAAAGCTTCTTAACCAACCTTACATCGATATATACTAGCTCTGCTTTCTCATCTGAGACTACAAGCTAAGGCTAATGTATCGGACTTCAGAGGCAAAATCTGTATCTCAGAGAGAGTTAAAACTCAGTCTCGCAGAGAATTTAAAAGTTAAAACTCGCTGCTCATAGAATTTAAGAGTTAAAACTCAGTCGCTCAGAGAACTTAAGAGTTAAAACTCAGTCGCTCAGAGAACTTAAGAGTTAAAACTCAGTCGCTCAGAAAACTTAAGAGTTAAAACTCAATCGCTCAGAAAACTTAAGAGTTAAAACTCAGATAACTCAATGGTTAAAACTCAGACGCTCAGAGAACTTACGAGTTAAAACTCAGTCTTTCAGAGAACTTAAGAGTTAAAACTCAGTCTCTCAGAGAACTTAAAAGTTAACACTCAGTCTTCCATAAACAAGCAACCAACGCATTTAAAAGGGCGGCAACAACGTGAGAAAACATGCACCTTGGGTACAGTTGGCGTTGCGTGATCGACTCCATGCTCTCAGACAGTACAATGGTGCCCTTGTCTGGGGCTTTTCTGCTGCTCTCTGGGTCAGCAGTGAGTGTCGGAGCTGTTTGTGTCAGCCATCTAAGGCAATGCCGCAAGCTGCAGCGGTGTAGTGATCGCTCTAGAGATAGTGCGGCCCTATAAATGTGTACTGTGTGTCCACAACTGACAACGTCACGTGATACATATGTACTGTGTGTCCACAACTGACAACGTGACTTGATACATATGTACTGTGTCCACAACGAACAACGTGACTTGATACATATGTACTGTGTGTCCACAACTGACAACGTGACTTGATACAACATGTGCTGTGTGTTCACAACTGACAACGTGATTTGATACAGATACAATATGTACTGTGTGTCCACAGCTGACAACGTGACTTGATACAATATGTACTGTGTGTCCACAACTGACAACGTGACTTGATACATATGTACTGTGTGTCCACAACTGACAACGTGATTTGATACATATGTATTGTGTGTACACAACTGACAACGTGATTTGATACATATGTATTGTGTGTACACAACTGACAACGTGACTTGATACATATGTATTGTGTGTACACAACTGACAACGTGACTTGATACAATATGTACTGTGTGTCCACAACTGACAACGTGACTTGATACATATGTATTGTGTGTCCACAACTGACAACGTGACTTGATACATATGTACTGTGTGTCCACAACTGACAACGTGACTTGATACATATGTATTGTGTGTACACAACTGACAACGTGATTTGATACATATGTATTGTGTGTACACAACTGACAACGTGACGTGATACAACATGTACTGTGTGTCCACAACGAACAACATGTGTTCTCAAAGGACAGCGTGGCATGGTACATATGTACTATGAGCTCTAAAGGGAGAACGTGACTTGGTGCATATGCACTGCGAGCTCTCAAAGGACTGAGTGTCCGCAACGAACAACGTGACTTGATACATATGTATTGTGTGTCCACAAAGGACAACCTGACTTGGTACATATGTACTGTGTGCACTCTATGAACAAACAAACAAACAACAAAAACCCCGTGGGTGGGACCTGCTTTGGGTCTGTGAATTGCTAGGACTAGCACGTGTGTGTTGGCCTGGCTACACAGGAAGGATCGGCTCTGGGAACAATACCACTTGATTAATGTGGACTGTGCTCTATAGGGCAGCCCGGCTTGATACGTGTGTATCGTGTGTGTGTGTGTGTGTATCGTGTGAGTGGGGGGGGGGGAGAGAAAGAGAGTTCCCCCACCCTCCACGGAGACAGACATACAGAGAGAGAAACAGAGAGAGAGAGAGAGAGAGAGAGAGAAAGAGAGAGAGAGAGAGAGAGAGAGAGAGAGAGAGAGAGAACACGAAGAAATAAGGAGGAGAGCCAAGACAAACAACAGACTCGAATCGTACCCAACAACAGAAATGTGATCTTTAACGTGCCACAGCGCACACTAGCCAGAATGCTACAAGAAACATTAAAACAAATAAACCGCCGCATTACGACCAAACACACGGAACAAAGTAACTTATCTATTGTATTTTTGTGATTCCCTGTTCACTTCTACCTCTTCTGAAAACATCCCGACTCCGCCTCTTGTCCTACAAATAATTCTAATCATTCCTACATTTGCTTAATGTACGCCATATACACGCTAAAGCCCTTTTCCCCCCAGCCATTCTTCTCTTGGTCTTCAAATGATTGTCTTCCATTGCGTGGAGTATTGACAAAAACCTCAATAGCCAGACGGCCTGGAGGGAAGTATTGATTTTCCACACATCGTTGTCTGTGTAGGCAGAGCTTTAAAGCCAGGCCAAACTACACAGAAGACGATCAACCACCCAAATATGATAGCACGGGACAGACAGACTTTAACCCAGTTTGTTCCGGACAATGATCCCATTATCTTGATCATATCTATGAAATTAAACTATTTTAATTACACTCTTTAAACTGTTTCTTCTTCATCTTCTTCTTCTTCTTCTTCTTCTTCTTCTTCTTCTTCTTCTTCTTTCTTCGCGTGCTTCTTCGTAATCTTCTTCTCCTTCTTACACATTCAGACATCAGCATGAATACATCCAAAGACAGCAGCAGTCAACTAGAGAGCTTGTTGACATCTCCATAGTCTGTCTTCAAGTGGAGCGGGTGTACGCCAAAATAGTCGGATGTGTTGAGCCACAAGCTTGACAAAACAACTCGTTTAATGATAAACTGTGTGTGTGCCCGTCTGTTGCTAACTTAACACTTGGGATCTTCTTCCTCTTCGTTCCTCTAGCACTTACTATAACACGGGCCGTGTGAAGTGGCTTAACTATTGTCCAAGATTTACCAAGGGGAGTAAGTACGAAACAGATATAAACATACAACACTGGGGGAGGGAGACAGAGAGAGAGAGAGAGAGAGAGAGAGAGAGAGAGAGAGAGAGAGAGAGAGAGAGAGAGAGAACGAACGAACGAAAGTCTTTATTTTCAAAGGGTTAAGAATTGGGCTCGCAGGCCCGTCTGACAATCTGCCCTTCTTCTCTATTTCCTCTCATACATTCTTTCATTCAACATCACTTATGAAGCAAATTTTGACAACAAAAGAACAATAGCATTAAAACTCATGAAAAATAATCAATAACAAATGACTAATTGAGGCAGTGTTTAACATGGGCATTATAAATACCTAAAGAGAGAGATAAATACCTAGAGAGAGAGAGAGAGAGAGAGAGAGAGAGAGAGAGAGAGAGAGAGAGAGAGAGAGAGAGAGAGAGAGAGAGAATGAGAGTACAAGAAAGGGAAAGTCAAACAGACTATAGAAGAGTATAGTGGGTGGTAAAGTTAGAGAGAGAGAGAGAGAGAGAGAGAAAGAGAGAGAGAGAGAGAGAGAGAGAGAGAGAGAGAGAGAGAGAGAGAGAGAGAGAGAGAGACCAACAACAATTACCAAACTCCTAACCGGGAGGGATAGATCATCATTATTCGTCTCAGGCCAGGACATAACAGACTGAATCAACACATAAACAAGCTCTGTCTATCAGATCCACCACTAGACACTATAAGCATCCACGCTGCTAGCACGTTCTACAGGCTGGCCTCTGTTCACGAAGTTAAAAAGCATATGCCAGTAACATCAAATTCCCTGTTGTGCCAACCTAAAGAAAACTCCAATAATGGATCGAGTTGACCACGACAACTCGCCGGGCGGTGTCAGCGCCAGAGACAGCTATCGCAAGACCAAGAGGGGGACGCCAAAGAGGCGGAGATGGAGAATGGAAGTAAAAGAACGAGGCTGCGAAGGAGAATGGGAGGAGGAGGAGGAGCAGCGACAAAAGCAACAGAAGAAGAAGAGGGAAAAGAGGGGGAGGATGAGGAGGTGGTAAACGAATAGTAATTATGATTATTATTATTATTTTTTGCACTCGCTCGCTTTGAACTCAATGTTGCGTGCGGATTAGCTTTCCCTATTAACAGTGTCCCTCGCCGTCAGGTGAACCCACTCCGACTTCAGAGGTACTTGTAATTTGCGTCCCCGCGTCAAGGACAGGTCAAAATTTTAGTCCAGCTGTCCAATGTAGGGGTTGAACCGCTTACCTCGGCGGGACCTGGTGTATAATGACTGCCTCTTGCTTGCCTCAATATACGATTGGGATTCACAAGTAAACCTTAAATGTTTTTTGTTTTGTTTTTTTTTGTTTTTGATGTGAATATATTCTGAATGTATCATTTTTCTATGTTGTCACCACTACGTTCAATGCAAGTTCTCCAGCGCCGATAAAGTGCTTGGATTCCTGTAGAAAAACATTCTCTTAGTCGCGTGTGTAACCACTAATGCACCATCTGCTGTACCTTTCAACACAAGTCACGCCATTTTGAAGATTCCTATTCCACTCATACACATGCATGCATCACCATACTGGACCTTCATTCGCCCATGAGTAGATTTCATAGGTTTCACCCTTTCAGTGATTTAAAAAAAAAAAAGATAACAAAACGCTGCTCCTCTTTGGTGCATGTCAACAGCGGGGTGTCCTTATAGTGCCACCGTGTTCGTCTGCACTGTGATGCCACGTGCTTAGGCGCTCTTGACATCCTTAACAACAATATTGACTGGTTACTAGACAATGACATGGTTATTGTAATTTCTATCACACTTTACAGGTTTTCATTTGAAGCCCCCTCATATGATCTTCTAGTGAGCGCCTTGGCTTCTGTCGGTGAGGTTTTCAGTTTAGGTTCGACAGGAGTCACATCACCCTCATCTATCCATCATCATCATCATCGTCTTCCACTTTTCCCGTCAAGCGTCGTGGGAGAAATAGTTGACGTTCCAGTGCCAGATGGGTGGCACTGGATAGTGTTCTTCTGTGTGACTAAAAATTGTCTTTGATATCGACAATTCATGCCCTTCTCGGATGTCTTCGTGCTCTCCTAGCAGACCTTCTTTGGTGTAGCGCCGGTGCTGGTAACTGAAGGTGTTGTATTCTAAAGAGATGGCAGAACAATTTGACATTCTGCATTTCATTATATGTGGCACAAGGTGTTGATCCCACTGTCTGTCTGATAACATCATTTCTTATTCGGTCTCAGATAGTCAAGTTGGCAGCTCTCCTCAAGCATCTCATCTCACAGGTGTTGATTCTGCTAAAGTGTGATCTGGATAATGTCCAAATTTGACACTGGTAACAAAGGGTTGGTGTGAATATGCGATTTATTATCTGTCGTTTTGCGGACTTAGGTATATTTGGATGTTTCAGTATTGGTCATCATCAGTATAATCATGTGCCATGCCGATAAACGTGGGCGGTCATTTCGCTGTCTTACCCGATCACCAGAGTCGTGGATCAGCTCTGTATTTTTGTCTCGATCATGCCATGTGGTCAAGCATCCAGATAGTTACTTCTCTGCCTTCCCTTTGTTCTTTTCCCCTCAATCGTGCCAGTTTGTCACCAAGTTCTCTAGTTTGCAAGTTCTTTAGTTTATTTCTTCTCATAATGTGCCACAAAAGTTGTGACCGTCTGCGTCTAATTTCTCCGATCAATTTACGGTTTTCATTTGCTTTTTTTAGGACTTCCTCGTTGGTTTTTCTGTCTGTCCGTGGTATTCTTTGCATTTTCCACAGAAACCATATTTCCACTGCCATAATATGTTTTTCAGCTTGTCTGCCCATTGTCCACGCTTCACATCCATATAAAAGTACAGGTTCTATATCTAGCACTTCAACACTTTTTTTCGCGTTGCAACTGACATTTTTTATTGGTTAGTATGTTTTTCATCTTGCAAAATGCCACCTTTGCCATAGCGATTCTTGTTCTAATCTCTTCAAGACAACTCCCATCAGATGTTATCACTGTTCCGAGATAGTTGTACCGATTCATTTGTTTTAAGAATATT
This sequence comes from Cepaea hortensis, assembly GCA_963921405.1. Lineage (NCBI taxonomy): Eukaryota > Metazoa > Mollusca > Gastropoda > Stylommatophora > Helicidae > Cepaea > Cepaea hortensis. The sequence continues at coordinate 467,274,964 of OY992876.1, read as the reverse complement.
ACCATTTACCCGTATATCGCATCGTGGTATTTCTTTCTTCCCAGTGACGACTGTCTTCTTACAATTTAATTCTAACCCCAGTTTTTCACTGTATGCAATAACCGTAACTACTAAATGTTGCAGATCCTGTTCACTTCCTGCAATGAATACTGTATCATCGGCATGTCTAATGTTATTGATGTTATGTCCCCCAATGATTTCGATTTCTCTGTTTATTCTGCCGTCTTCTATATCTATCGATATGTTTTCTATTCCTTGGCCATGAACAAGACTCTGAAGTTGTCCCGGTTCTCCCTACAATTTGCCTCTTAACCCGATACTTGCATGTTTGCACACCACGCCGACTCGCCCTGTGTAATTATTTACTAGAAATAGGCTATTGATTACCCTATGTGTTCACTTTCTTACCAGATGTTACTGTTGGATATTATAACCCACGCGTTGGCAAACTGCGGTATGCGTGCCATGTGGAATGTGGACAGATATTGAATGGCTTGCTGAGTGAAATAAAGTACAGTATATGATCTCATTAGACAAACTGAATTCTTGATTACATAGAACAAATTCTTCCTATTCTTCTTCTCTTCCTTCATTTACCCCAGACAAGTGTTGAGGGAAGGTGTAAACATCTTGTTTATGCTATTTCTAATGTTCTTTGTAAGTTGGTATTCATTTCTCTAAGGTTGTTCTTGATACAATTACTCCATCTTTTACGCTGGTTTCCCCTTGCTCTGTATCCATTCTATTTCTTCAATATGGCTCCTTGTGGCTGATGGCACCAAGACATACGTGTGGGGGTGGCCAAACCATTTAATCTCTTGTTCTTTAATTAAGTGTATGACTGGTTGCAGACTTAGTCATCTTCTAATTTCCTCATTTCTAATTATGTTTCTCAAATTTACTCCAGCAACTCTTCTAATGAGTTGTTACGATTTTGCGCGCACAAGTTGCAGAAAGTGTTCATATTTGACATTGGTAGAATAATGTGGGCTACAAAACACGTTCTGCTGCCAAACCGGCCGCCGCTGTGTTTCGAACGCGTGCTAAACGGTTCACGAATCGCGTTCGCAAGCCTTTAGGCCACGCAGACCAACATGTATACAATACGCACCATAATATTTCAATATACTTTTTCAAGAAAAATGTGTTAATAAACTGCAAGTATAACAAACAGAAATATGTAAGTAACACTACATTTTAGTCTCTTTTAGTACTCCCGTAAAATGCGTACGCCAGCAAATCTTATATATAAAAAAGGATCTCCGTCCGTCTGTATGTCCGTATGTCCTTTATGCGCTCGCGAACGGCCAATCCGATTGAGATGAAATTTTCTACACGTCTTCCTTTCATTCCAGCGCAGCCAACTGTCATACTTTTTTAGTGTGAAATCGGCTGCTTACTGAATATTATTTAATTTTCAATTTTTCATTGTAATTTATATACAGCGAGGGGACCTAACTCTGTAAAAGTTATTTCAAGGGGCATAACTTTTAATAACTTTTCTGTATAACTTATAGTCATATTGTTGCATCGTTTTCAAAGATTTATAAACTCTTTGTCCATAGTTATGTACCGGCATATGAGTTATAATAAATAATGATACAATCTTTAAGGCATTTTAAAAGTTTTCATAAAAATAATGCACAATGCATAACATTGTAACTCATCTTTTTATGCTTAAGAAGTTACTGTAGTCATGCAGGTGATTAGAAAGAGTTTTCATTAAAAATAATGGATGGTGTGTGGAAGGACATTCTTTTAAGTTACTTTTTTTGTTGTATGAATTTAATGAGACGCTACCCGCCTGGAGCTGGGCGAAGCCACGCCGGGTCAGATAGATAGACAGACCCACCTTTTCGCTGCAGTTATGTACAGGCATATGCGTTAAAATCCTCCTACTCCTCTCCCCTCCTCCTCCTTCTACCCTCTTCCTCTTCCCCTCCACCTCCTCCCTCTTTCTCCTTCTCCTCCTCCTCCCTCCTCCTCCCTCTTCCTCCTACCTCCTCGCCCTCCTCCTAATCACTCCTCTTCCTTCCTCCTCCCTTCTCCTCCTCTCTCCTCCCACTCCCTCCTCCTCCCTCCTTCTAATTCTACGTCCTCCCCCTTATCCCTCCTCCTCCCTCCTCCCCTTCCTCCCCCTCCTCCTCCCTCTCCTCATCCCTCCTCCTCCCTTCTCCTCCTCCCTCCTCATCCTCTCTCCTCCTCCCTCCTCCTCCCTCTACCTCCTCCCTCCTCCTCCCTCCACATCCCTCCTCCCTCTTCCTTCTCCTCCCTCCTCCTCCTCCCCCTCCTCCTTCTGCGTTCTTCTCCTCCCTCCTTCTCCTCCTTCTCCTTCCTCCTCCTCCTCCCTCTTCCTCCTCCTACCCCCGCGCCCTCCTCCCTCCTCCTAATCACTCCGCTTCCTTCCTCCTCCTCCCTCCTCCTCCTACGTCCTCCCCCTCATCCCTCCTCCTCCCTCCTCCTCCTTCTCCTCCCTTTGTCTCCCTCCTCCTCCTCTTACTCCTCCCTCCTCCTCCCTCCTCCTCCCTCTCCTCCTCCCTCCTCATCCCTCCTCCTCCCTTCTCCTCCTCCCTCCTCATCCTCTCTCCTCCTCCCTCCTCCTCCTCCCTCCTCCTCCTCCCTCCAAATCCCTCCTCCACCCTCTTCCTCCTCCTCCCTCCTCCCTCCCCCTCCCCTCCTTTTCCTCCCTCCTCCTCCCTCCTCCTCCTCCCTCTACCTCTTCCCCTTACCTCCTCCCCCTACCTCCTCCTCCTCCCTCCTCCTCCTCTCCCTCCTCCCTCCTCCTCTATCTCCCTACTTCTCCCTCTCCTCCTCCCCCTCATCCTGCGTTCTTCTCCTCCCTCATGCTCCCTCCTCCTTCTCCTTCCTCCTCCTCCCTCTTCCTCCTCTTCCCTACTCCTCCTCCCCTCCTCCGTCCTCCTTCCTCCCTCCTCCTCCTCTCTTCTTCCTACTCCTCCCTCCTCCATCCTTCCCACCTCCTCCTCCCTCCTCCTCCTCCCTCCTCCTACCTCCTTCTCCTCCCTCCTCTTCTTCTCTCCTCCTCCTCTCTCCTCCTCCTCCTCCCTCTACCTCCTCCTCCTCCCTCTACCTCCTCCTCCCTCCTCCTCCTCTCTCCTCCTCTTAATCCCTCCTCCTCCCTCCTATTCCTCCCTACTCCTACTCCTCCCTCCTCTTCCCTCCTCCTCCTCTCTCCGCCTATCTCTTCCTCCCTCCTCCTCCCTCTTCCTCCTCCTGGCTCCTACTCCCCCTTTTTCTTCTTCTGCTGCTGCTGCTGCCGCCGCTCCATTTACCCAAGTTAATTTTTGGGGAAGATGTAAAGACCTTTCAAGTGCTCTTTCTAATGCTTTTTGTAAGTTGATCTTCGTTTATCTAGGTTGTTCTAACTGCAACCAATAAATGATTAGACAGACAGACAGACAGAGAGGGAGGGAGAGACAGACAGACAGACAGACAGACAGACAGACGGGAACGGGAACTTATATGACTACTTATATGAATTAAATGAGATGCTCCCCATCAGGGGCTGGGCGAAGCCGGGCAGGGTCAGGCAGACAGATAGACAGAAAGATAGACAGACAGACAGACAGACAGACAGACAGACAGACAGACAGACAGACAGACAGACAGACAGTCGGGAACGGGAACTTATATGACTACTTATATGAATTAAATGAGATGCTCCACACCAGGAGCTGGGCGATGCCGGGCCGGGTCAGACAGACAGACAGACAGACAGATAGTCGGTAACGGGAACGAGATCTTATATGACTCATCACACACATCATTGGCACCTTGCCGTCTTGACAGACGATAGTTTGTGCTTTAAAAAGGCATAATAACTTTTAACTATGGCGGTAGCGAGTGTGACTGATAAGGCCAATTTGCGCTGTAAATGTCCGTTCACAGTGGGTGCATGTGAACACGTGGTCATTTCCACCATCATGCACCATCTTACGTCTCAAACGCTTGGTGTGTGACTTTTCTGCAATAATTTTCTCCTTTGACTTTATTCCATTTCTGATATTTGCCCTCCATGCAACACGTTCAGCGGCGACTTGCTCCCAATGTGCATTATCAATACCTGTATCAATCATGTCCCGCTTACACACATCTTTGTATCGTAGTAGAGGCCGACCCTGAGATCTCTTACCCATCTGTAATTCACCAAAAAAGATATCCTTTGGTATTCTACCATCATCCATCCTCCTAAGATGTCCTATCCATCTAAGTCTACGAAGACTGAGCATGGAATAAACTGTCACACAACCTGATCTTTCCAATACTTCAGTATTTGTGATTTTGTCTTGCCACTTAATACCAAGAATTCTTCGCAGACACCGCATATGAAAGCTGTTTAAATTGTTCTCTTGGTGTGAGTAAGTTGTCCAGGTTTCACTGCCATAGAGAAGAGTACTAAGGACACAGGCTTGATAGACAAGGACTTTTGTTTTGGCAGTAAGCTTCCTGTTCTCCCAGACTCTTTTTCTTAACCTGTTCATTGTTGTTGCTGCCTTACCAATCCGGATGTTGATTTCCTGATCTAGGGATAATTTGCTATTTACCACTGATCCTAGATATGTAAAATGGTCTACTATCTCTAGTTCAGCGTCGTCAATAAAGATTGATGGTACCCCATGTGCACCTTGTGACATAATCTGTGTCTTCTTTTTGCTAATTGTTAAACCAAATTCAGAACAAGCATTGGAGAATGCAGATAGTAGACATTGCAATTCTTCCTCAGAGTGGGTCGTAACTGCAGCATCATCTGCAAAAAGCAACTCTCTGATCAGTACCCTCCTAATTTTGGTCTTAGCCTTCAATCTCTGAGCATTGTAGAGGCCGCCATCTGAGCGTGAGTGAATGTATATACCACCATCCTGATCACGAAATGCATATTTCAGTAGAAGTGAAAAGTATATTCCAAAGAGGGTGGGAGCTAGTACACAACCTTGCTTAACTCCACTCTTGATTTCAAATTCTTCAGAAGTTGCACCATCAAACTTGATTATACCCTTCATGCCTGTGTGGAACGATTCCACAATGGACAGAAGAGTTGGTGGGCAGCCAATCTTCTTTAGTGCCTTGAACAGACCCTCACGACTGACTACTTATATGAATTAAATGAGATGCTCCCCACCAGGGACTGGGCGAAGCCGGGCCGGGTCAGCTAGTCTATATCTATAAAACAGAGTGTATGTTTGTTTGTGTGTGGGGATTTTTGTATTGGATGCGTTCGATAACGGTACATCCGATTGAGATGAAATTTTCTACACGTCTTCCTTTCATTTATTGGCAACCGACTATAATAATTTCTTAATGTAAAATCTTCGACTTATTTAATAACATTTACTTTTCCATTTTCATTATATAATGTCTATATAGCAGGGGGACTTCACTCTAGAAAAGTTATTTCAAGGGGCATAACTTTTAATAACATTTCTATATACTTTACAGTCATATTGTTGGACTTAACTGCACTATTGTTAAACTCTTTGTCTATAGTTATTTTTAGGCATATGAGTTATATTAAATAATGATATAATCTTTAAGGTATTTTTAAAGTTTGCATAAAAATAATGCATTATGCATAACATTTTAACCCATCTTTTTCTGCTTACAAAACTTATCAACTGTCATGTCGGTGATTAAAAACAGTTTTCATTAAAAATAATGAATGGTGTGTGGAAGGACATTCTTTTAAGTTACTGTGCGCCAGGAGCTGGGCGAAACCACGCCGGGTCAGATAGATAGACAGATAGTCGGGAACGGAAGCTTATTTGACTACTTATATGAATGAATTAAATGACATGCTCCCTACCAGGGACTGGGTGAAGCCGGGAATAATGATATAATCTTTAAGGTATTTTTAAAGTTTGCATAAAAATAATGCATTATGCATAACATTTTAACCCATCTTTTTCTGCTTACAAAACTTATCAACTGTCATGTCGGTGATTAAAAACAGTTTTCATTAAAAATAATGAATGGTGTGTGGAAGGACATTCTTTTAAGTTACTGTGCGCCAGGAGCTGGGCGAAACCACGCCGGGTCAGATAGATAGACAGATGGTCGGGAACGGAAGCTTATTTGACTACTTATATGAATGAATTAAATGACATGCTCCCTACCAGGGACTGGGTGAAGCCGGGCCGGGACAGACAGACAGACAGATAGACAGACAAACAGATAGTCGGGAACGGGAGAGCTTATATGACTACGTATATGAATAAAATGAGATGCTCCCCACCAGGGACTGGGTGAAGCCGGGTCAGACAGACAGACAGACAGATAGTCGGGAACGGGAGAGCTTATATGACTACTTATATTAATTAAATGAGATGCTCCCCACCAGGGACTGGGTGAAGCCGGGCCGGGTCAGCCAGACAGACAGACAGACAGACAAACAAGCAGACAGACAGACTGATAGATAGATAGATCCCCTCCAGGGCCGGGTCAGACAGACAGACAGACAGACAGACAGATAGTCGGTAACGGGAACGAGATCTTATATGACTACTTATATGAATTAAATGAGATGCTCCCCACCAGGGGCTGGGCGAAGCCGGGCCGGGTCAGCTAGTCTTATATATAAAAGGCGATCTCCGTCTGTCTGTATGTCCGTATGTCCTTTATGCGCTCGCGAACGGCCCATCCGATTGAGATGAAATTTTCTACACTTCTTCCTTTCATTCCAGCGCAGCCCACTGTGATATTTTTTTAGTGTGAATCGGCTGCTTACCCAATATTATTTAATTTTCCATTTTTCATTGTAATTTCTATACAGCGAGGGGACTTAACTCTGTAAAAGTTATTTCAAGGGGCATAACTTTTCTGTATAACTTATAGTCATATTGTTGCATCGTTTTCAAAGATTTGTAAACTCTTAGTCCATAGTTATATACTGGCATATGAGTTATAATAAATAGTGATACAATCTTTAAGGCATTTTCAAAGTTTTCATAAAAATAATGCATAATGCATAACATTGTAACTCATCTTTTTATGCTTAAAGAATAAATAAATAATAGTTACCTTAACTCTATCAAGTTTGAAGATTTTATATTTCTTTACACTGTCGCCAACTCTAAGAAGACATGGAACAACTTCAGCCATTATTGAATCTACAGGCATATGCGTTATATTCCTCCTCCTCCTCTCCCCTCCTCCACCTCCTACCCTCTTCCTCTTCCCCTCCCCCCTCTCCCTCCTCCTCTTCCCTCTTTCTCCTCCTCTTCTCCTCCTCCTCCCTCCTTCTCCCTCTTCCTCCTCCTCCTCTTTCCTCCTCCTCCCTCTTCCTCCCTCTTCCTCCTCCTGCCTCCTCGCCCTCCTCCCTCCTCCTAATCACTTCCTCTTCCTTCCTCCTCCATTCTCATCCTCTCTCCTCCTACGTCCTCCCCCTCCTCCTTCCTCCTCCTTCTTCCTCCCTCCTCCTCCTTCTCCTCCCTCCTCCTCCTCTCCTCCTCCTCCCTCCTCTTCATCCCTTCTCCTCCTCCCTTCTCCTCCTCCCTCCTCATCCTCTCTCCTCCTCCCTCTACCTCCTCCCTCCTCCCTCCCTCCACATCACTCCTCCTCCCTCTTCATCCTCCCTCCTCCTTCTCCTCCCTCTCCCTCCTCCTTCTCCTCCTCTTCCTCTCCTCCCTCCTCCTCCTGCGTTCTCCCTCCCTCTTTCTCCCTCCTCCTCCTTCTCCTTCCACCTCCCTCTTCCTCCTCCCTCTTCCTCCTCCCTCCTCCTCCCTCCACCTCCCTCTTCTCCTCCCCTCCTCCTCCCACATCCTCCTGCCTCCTCCTCCTCCCTCATCCTCCTTCCTCCTCCTCCATCTCCCTCCTCCTCCCTCCTCCTCCCTCCTCCTCCTGCGTTCTTCTCCCTCCTCCTCCTCCTTCTCCTTCCTCCTCCCTCTTCCTCTCCCTCCTCCCTCCTCCTCCCCTCCTCCTGCCTCCTCCTCCTCCTCATCCTCCCTCCTCCTCCCTCCTCCTCTCTCCTCCTCCTAATCCTCCTCCTCCTTACTACTCCTCCTCCTTTCTCCTCCCTCCTCTTCCCTCCTCCTCCTCTCTCCGCCTATCTCTTTCTCCCTCCTACTCCTCCCTCCTCCTCTCTCCTCCACCTCCCTCTTCCTCCTCCCAGCTCCTACTCCTCCTGTTTCTTCTTCTTCTGCTGCTGCTGCCGCTTCTCCATTTACCCAAGTTAATTGTTGGGGAAGATGTAAAGATCTTTCAAGTGCTCTTTCTAATGCTTTTTGTAAGTTGGTCTTCGTTTATCTAAGGTTGTTCTAACTGCAACCAATAAATGATTAGACAGACAGACAGACAGACAGACAGACAGACAGACAGACAGACGGGAACGGGAACTTATATGACTACTTATATGAATTAAATGAGATGCTCCCCATCAGGGGCTGGGCGAAGCCGGGCCGGATCAGACAGACAGACAGACAGATAGACAGGCAGACAGACAGATAGATAGTCGGGAACGGGAACGTGAGCTTATATGACTACTTATATGAATTAAATGAGATGCTCCACACCAGGAGCTGGGCGATGCCGGGCCGGGTCAGACAGACAGACAGACAGACAGAAAGACAGACAGACAGATAGTCGGTAACGGGAACGGGAACTTATATGACTACTTATATGAATTAAATGAGATGCTTCCCATCAGTGACTGGGCGAAGCCGGGCCGTGTCAGCTAGTCTTATATATAAAAAAGGATCTCAATCTGTCTGTCTGTCTGTCTGTCTGTCCGTATGTCTGTCTGTCTGTCTGTCTGTCTGTCCGTATGTCTGTATGTCCGTCTGTCCTTTATGCGCTCGCGAACGGCCCATCCGATTGAGATGAAATTTTCTACACGCCTTCCTTTCATTCCAGAGCAGCCCACTGTCGTATTTTTATTTTCTTCTTCCTCCTCCTCCCTCCTCCCTCCTCCCCCTCCCAAAAGACGTACGTCCAGGAAATGGTCTTCTACATAGACACTTCTCTCTGAGGTCCGCGATAACATATTAACCTGGTGGGATGGCAATCAATCATCCTACTACCTCCTCCCTCCTCCTCCCTTCTCCCTCTTCCTCCTCCCTCTTCCTCCCTCCGCCTCCTCCCTCCTCCCACTCTCTACTCCTCCTTCCTCCTCCCTCTCCTCCCTCCTTCTCCCTCTTCCTCCTCCCTCTTCCTCCCTCTTCCTGCTCCCTCCGCCTCCTCCCTCCGCATACTCTCTCCTCCTCCTCCCTCCTCCTCCCTCTCCCTCCTCCTACTCACTTCTCCTCCTCCTCCTCCTCCTCTCTCCTCCTCCCTCCTTCTCCCTCTTCCTCCTCCCTCCTCCTCCCCCTCCTCCTCCACCCTACTCCTCCCTCCTCTTCCTAATCCCTCCTCCTCCCTCCTATTCCTCCTGTCTCCTCCTCCCTCCTTCTCCCTCCTCCTTCTACCTCTTCCTCCCTCCTCCTTCTCCCTCCACCTCCTCCCTCCTCCTCTCTCTCCTCCTCCCTCTCCCTCCTCCCGTCTCATCCTCCCCCACCTACGTTCTCCTCCTCCCTCCTCCTCCTTCTCCCTCCTCCTCCCCCTCCCTCCTCCTCCTCCTTCACCCTCCTCCCTCCTCCTCCTCCTCCTTCACCATCCTCCCTCCTCCTCCTCCCTCCTCCTCATCCTCCCTCCTCCTCCCTCCTCATCCCTCTTCCTCCTCCTCCTCCCTCTCCCCTTTCCCCCCTCTTTCTCTTAATCCCTCCTCCTCCCTTCTCCTCCCTCCTATTCATCCATACTCCTCCTCCTCCCTCCTCCTCCTCTCTCCGCCTATCTCTTCCTCCCTCCTCCTCCCTCCTCTCTCTTCCTCCTCCCTCCTCTCTCTTCCTCCTCCCTCCTCCTCCCTCTTCCTCCTCCTCCTCCCTCCTCCTGCTCCCTCCTCCTCCTCCCTTCTCCTCCCTTCTCCTCCTCCCCCTCCTCCCCCTCCCTCCTCCCCCTCATCCGTCTTCCTCCCTCCTCCTTCTTCCTCCCTCCTCCTCCCCCTCCTCCCCCTCCTCCTCCCTCTCCTCCTCATCCCTCCTCCTCCTCTCTCCACCTCCTCCCTCCTCCTCCCTTCACATTCCTCCTCCTCCCTCTTCCTCCTCATCCCTCCTCCTCCTCCCTCCTCCTCCCTCTACCTCCTCCCCCCTCTTCCCTTCACATTCCTCCTCCTCCCTCTTCCTCCTCCTCCCTCTCATCCTCTTCCCTCCTTCTCCTCCCTCCTCCTTCTCCCTCTTCCTCCTCCCTCTTCCTCCCTCCGCCTCCTCCCTCCTCCCACTCTCTACTCCTCCCTCCTCCTCCTCCCTCTTCCTCCCTCTTCCTGCTCCCTCCGCCTCCTCCCTCCGCCTACTCTCTCCTCCTCCTCCCTCTCCCTCCTCCTCCTCCCTCTCCTCCTCCTCCTCCTCCTGTGATCTCCTCCTCCCTCCTTCTCCCTCTTCCTCCTCCCTCCTCCTCCCCCTCCTCCTCCACCCTACTCCTCCCTCCTCTTCCTAATCCCTCCTCCTCCCTCCTATTCCTCCTGTCTCCTCCTCCCTCCTCCTCCCTCCTCTTCCCTCCTCCACCTCCCTCTTCCTCCTCCCTCCTCCATTTACCCAAGACAGACAGACATACAGATAGTCGGGAACGGGATCTTATATGACTACTTATATGATTTAAATGAGATGCTCTCCACCATGGGACAGACAGACAGACAGACAGACAGATAGATAGACAGACAGACAGACAGACAGTCGGGAACGGGAGCTTATATGACTACTTATATGAATTAAATGAGATGCTCCCCACCAGAGTCTGGGCGAAGCCGGGCCGTGTCAGCTAGTCTTATATATAAAAGGCGATCTCCGTCTGTCTGTATGTCCGTATGTCCTTTATGCGCTCGCGAACGGCCCATCCGATTGAGATGAAATTTTCTACACGCCTTCCTTTCATTCCAGAGCAGCCCACTGTCGTATTTTTATTTTCTTCTTCCTCCTCCTCCCTCCTCCCTCCTCCCCCTCCCAAAAGACGTACGTCCAGGAAATGGTCTTCTACATAGACACTTCTCTCTGAGGTCCGCGATAACATATTAACCTGGTGGGATGGCAATCAATCATCCTACTACCTCCTCCCTCCTCCTCCCTTCTCCCTCTTCCTCCTCCCTCTTCCTCCCTCCGCCTCCTCCCTCCTCCCACTCTCTACTCCTCCTTCCTCCTCCCTCTCCTCCCTCCTTCTCCCTCTTCCTCCTCCCTCTTCCTCCCTCTTCCTGCTCCCTCCGCCTCCTCCCTCCGCATACTCTCTCCTCCTCCTCCCTCCTCCTCCCTCTCCCTCCTCCTACTCACTTCTCCTCCTCCTCCTCCTCCTCTCTCCTCCTCCCTCCTTCTCCCTCTTCCTCCTCCCTCCTCCTCCCCCTCCTCCTCCACCCTACTCCTCCCTCCTCTTCCTAATCCCTCCTCCTCCCTCCTATTCCTCCTGTCTCCTCCTCCCTCCTTCTCCTACCTCTTCCTCCCTCCTCCTTCTCCCTCCACCTCCTCCCTCCTCCTCTCTCTCCTCCTCCCTCCTCCTCCCTCTCCCTCCTCCCTTCTCATCCTCCCCCACCTACGTTCTCCTCCTCCCTCCTCCTCCTTCTCCCTCCTCCTCCCCCTCCCTCCTCCTCCTCCTCCTTCACCCTCCTCCCTCCTCCTCCTCCTCCTTCACCATCCTCCCTCCTCCTCCTCCCTCCTCCTCATCCTCCCTCCTCCCTCCTCCTCCCTCCTCATCCCTCTTCCTCCTCCTCCTCCCTCCTCCCTCTCCCCTTTCCCCCCTCTTTCTCTTAATCCCTCCTCCTCCCTTCTCCTCCCTCCTATTCATCCATACTCCTCCTCCTCCCTCCTCCTCCTCTCTCCACCTATCTCTTCCTCCCTCCTCCTCCCTCCTCTCTCTTCCTCCTCCCTCCTCTCTCTTCCTCCTCCCTCCTCCTCCCTCTTCCTCCTCCTCCTCCCTCCTCCTGCTCCCTCCTCCTCCTCCCTTCTCCTCCCTTCTCCTCCTCCCCCTCCTCCCCCTCCCTCCTCCCCCTCATCCGTCTTCCTCCCTCCTCCTTCTTCCTCCCTCCTCCTCCCCCTCCTCCCCCTCCTCCTCCCTCTCCTCCTCATCCCTCCTCCTCCATTCTCCTCCTCCCTCCTCCTCCTCTCTCCACCTCCTCCCTCCTCCTCCCTTCACATTCCTCCTCCTCCCTCTTCCTCCTCATCCCTCCTCCTCCTCCCTCCTCCTCCCTCTACCTCCTCCCCCCTCTTCCCTTCACATTCCTCCTCCTCCCTCTTCCTCCTCCTCCCTCTCATCCTCTTCCCTCCTTCTCCTCCCTCCTCCTTCTCCCTCTTCCTCCTCCCTCTTCCTCCCTCCGCCTCCTCCCTCCTCCCACTCTCTACTCCTCCCTCCTCCTTCTCCTCCCTCCTCCTCCTCCCTCTTCCTCCCTCTTCCTGCTCCCTCCGCCTCCTCCCTCCGCCTACTCTCTCCTCCTCCTCCCTCCTCCTCCCTCTCCCTCCTCCTCCTCCCTCTCCTCCTCCTCCTCCTCCTGTGATCTCCTCCTCCCTCCTTCTCCCTCTTCCTCCTCCCTCCTCCTCCCCCTCCTCCTCCACCCTACTCCTCCCTCCTCTTCCTAATCCCTCCTCCTCCCTCCTATTCCTCCTGTCTCCTCCTCCCTCCTCCTCCCTCCTCTTCCCTCCTCCACCTCCCTCTTCCTCCTCCCTCCTCCATTTACCCAAGACAGACAGACATACAGATAGTCGGGAACGGGATCTTATATGACTACTTATATGATTTAAATGAGATGCTCTCCACCATGGGCTGGGCCGGGTCAGACAGACAGACAGACAGACAGACAGATAGATAGACAGACAGACAGACAGACAGTCGGGAACGGGAGCTTATATGACTACTTATATGAATTAAATGAGATGCTCCCCACCAGAGTCTGGGCGAAGCCGGGCCGTGTCAGCTAGTCTTATATATAAAAGGCGATCTCCGTCTGTCTGTATGTCCGTATGTCCTTTATGCGCTCGCGAACGGCCAATCCGATTGAGATGAAATTTTCTACACGTCTTCCTTTCATTCCAGCGCAGCCCACTGTCATATTTTTTTAGTGTGAAATCGGCTGCTTACTGAATATTATTTAATTTTCAATTTTTCATTATAATTTATATACAGCGAGGGGACCTAACTCTGTAAAAGTTATTTCAAGGGGCATAACTTTTAATAACTTTTCTGTATAACTTATAGTCATATTGTTGCATCGTTTTCAAAGATTTATAAACTCTTTGTCCATAGTTATGTACCGGCATATGAGTTATAATAAATAATGATACAATCTTTAAGGCATTTTAAAAGTTTTCATAAAAATAATGCACAATGCATAACATTGTAACTCATCTTTTTATGCTTAAGAAGTTACTGTAGTCATGCAGGTGATTAAAAAGAGTTTTCATTAAAAATAATGGATGGTGTGTGGAAGGACATTCTTTTAAGTTACTTTTGTTGTTGTATGAATTTAATGAGACGCTACCCGCCTGGAGCTGGGCGAAGCCACGCCGGGTCAGATAGATAGACAGACCCACATTTTCGCTGCAGTTATGTACAGGCATATGCGTTAAAATCCTCCTCCTCCTCCTCCCTCTCCCTCCTCCTCCTCCCTCTTCCTCCTACCTCCTCGCCCTCCTCCTAATCACTCCTCTTCCTTCCTCCTCCCTTCTCCTCCAACTCCCTCCTCCTCCCTCATTCTAATTCTACGTCCTCCCCCTCATCCCTCCTCCTCCTCCCTCTCCTCCTCCCTCCTCCTCATCCCTCCTCCTCCCTTCTCCTCCTCCCTCCTCATCCTCTCTCCTCCTCCCTCTACCTCCTCCCTCCTCCTCCCTCCACATCCCTCCTGCTCCTCCCTCTTCCTCCTCCTCCCTCCTCCTCCTCCTCCTTCCTCCTCCTCCTCCCTCTTCCTCCTACCTCCTCGCCCTCCTCCTAATCACTCCTCTTCCTTCCTCCTCCCTCCTCCTTCCTCCTCCCTTCTACTCCTCTCTTCTTCCTCCTCCTCCCTCCTCCATCCTTCCCACCTCCTCCTCCCTCTTCCTCCCTCCTCCTCCCTCCTCTTCTTCTCTCCTCCTCCTCTCTCCTCCTCCTCCTCCCTCTACCTCGTCCTCCTCCCTCTACCTCCTCCCTCCTCCTTCCTCCTCCTCCCTACTCCTCCTCTCTCTTCCTCTTAATCCCTCCTCCTCCCTCCTATTCCTCCCTACTCCTACTCCTCCCTCCTCCTCCTCTCTCCGCCTATCTCTTCCTCCCTCCTCCTCCCTCTTCCTCCTCCCAGCTCCTACTCCTCCTTTTTCTTCTTCTGCTGCTGCTGCTGCCGCCGCTCCATTTACCCAAGTTAATTGTTGGGGAAGATGTAAAGACCTTTCAAGTGCTCTTTCTAATGCTTCTTGTAAGTTGATCTTCGTTTATCTAGGTTGTTCTAACTGCAACCAATAAATGATTAGACAGACAGGCAGACAGACAGACAGACAGACAGACAGAGAGGGAGGGAGAGACAGACAGACATACAGACAGACAGACAGACAGACAGACAGACAGACGGGAACGGGAACTTATATGACTACTTATATGAATTAAATGAGATGCTCCCCATCAGGGGCTGGGCGAAGCCGGGCAGGGTCAGGCAGACAGATAGACAGACAGATAGACAGACAGACAGACAGATAGACAGTCGGGAACGGGAACTTATATGACTACTTATATGAATTAAATGAGATGCTCCACACCAGGAGCTGGGCGATGCCGGGCCGGGTCAGACAGACAGACAGACAGACAGATAGTCGGTAACGGGAACGAGAACTTATATGACTACTTATATGAATTAAACGAGATGCTCCCCACCAGGGACTGGGCGAAGCCGGGCCGGGTCAGCTAGTACTATATAAAATATGCGCGTATCATACGCGAGGTTTTCGGTAATATCTTCCCCTTTCTACCACCTCCTTCAACTTTCCTGCTGGTACAATTTCTTCCTCTGTTTCTGTTCACCTCCAACTGTCCTGTTGTTGCGATAATATTTGCCCATATAAAGAGAAACTGCTCCTTGTCAAAGGATATGCTTCGAAGAGAAAGTTAAGGGTAAATGTGTAAGAGTCAGACAACATTATATGTGGGTGGATAATATCAAGAGATAAAGTGAAAGAAACATATACAAGCTCACCATCAAGATACACGATGTAAACCACATCCCAAGCGTAATGTTTCTGTATAAAGACCGTATTTGTCTCCCCTGTCTGAATTGTGTTACCTCCCTTATTTATATCATTTTTAAACAGAAAGATTACAGAACAACTTGCGTTGCATTGACACTGAAGTTAAACACATTGCTCCTCTGTGTTTCCAAATATAGAGAAGTGCATTTGCTTCTCAATATTTCTATACACACAATCTTTCGCCACGAAAAATGCAGTTCATCTTCGATGTAAGCGGCAGTCACTAGAAACACCAGCAGCCACACATTACTACATAAGTCAAGTCAACCCCAGTTTGTTCAGCAACCGGCCGGTCGCCATTTTTCTGACATGAAATTCACGCTACAAACAACCGCGGACAGATATAAAAACACTCCACACGAAACTCACAGCTCACAGTGTCACTCCACGCACTCAACCTAGTAGCAGGGCGACGGAACCAGTGACAGCATCAAATGATACAAAAGGGAATGTTCAGATATGGGAAGAAACAACAGGCACAAACAGGCGTGCATGTCATACAACTGTTCAATGGCCCGAGGTCCTTGTAAGATCTGTACATGTGTTAATACATGCTGCTTCTCCGCACGATGACCATTTTGTGTTTCATGTTATACTTGAATTGTGTGAGATATGTTCTCCGGTGCCCTCCAAATGTTTACTACCGGCCTGGCTGCACATGTCAGGGTGACTCCTATTGGGTATTGTTCACGTGACCAACTTGGGATAGAATTAAATTGTAAGAAGACTATATTTAATCTTACTATTGTAAGAAGAGATTATAGTCGTCTCTAAGAAGAGAGAAATATCACAATGTAATCCTCTCCGTGGCTAAAGGCTTGCAAACGCGGTTCGTGAGCCGGGTACCAGGCGTTCGAAGCTCAGCTGCGACCGATTTGTGCAGCAGACCGTGTCGCGCTGTGTTATAACGTGCTGGTATGGAAGCCGGTCGTTCAGTAAGGAATGGCAAACTACTGAACGTAACACTTGCCTAGTACATCAACAGCAGCTGGAAAATGCTGGTGTTGACAGCAACCTCCCGTAAGGGATACGCAACAAAAATTTTATTAAACGGGTAAATGGGAATATTCTTAACAAAGTGAATCGGTACTACTATCTTAGAACAGGATAGGCAGTGAAACGGTTAAGGCCTCTGGAGTGTTTATGCTCGTGGTCACCGTTTGCATTTGCATTTTCCTCATTTTGGACTGGTAGTTTATGGTTCCTCGCCCTGCTACTGAGTTGAGTGTGTGACTCAACGCTGTGAGCTGTGAATTTCGCGTGAAATGCTTTTAAATCTGCCTGAGTTTTTGGAGTGTGAACTGAATGTTCGGAGCAATGGCGGCTGGCTATGTCCCAGAATGACCAGTTGTTGTGCCTTATGCAGAAATGTGTGGCTGCGGGTTTTCTGGTTGACTGCTGCTTCCTTTGACGATGAACTGTGTTTCGTGGAGGACTGTTGTTTTGGCATTCTGGAGACGGCATTATGTATAGTGAAATGTATCTTTTACATCTGTCCGAGGTGTTATGGCGTGAACTGCTGGCTCAAAAAATGGCGTAGCTGGCTAGAAAACATCTAGAAACGGAACAACATCTAGAAATATTTGCATGCATGGCGGCTGGTTGTGACACAGCAGTGACCGGGGTTTTGCCTTGTTTTCTAATGACTGCCGCTTCCATCAAGGATGAACTGCATGTTTCGTAGAGGACTTTTGTGTTGGCATTCTGGCGACGGCATAATGTACAGTGAAAGGTTTTACATCTGTCCAAGGTTGTTTTGTTGCGTGGACTGCATTTCGGAGAAATAATGGCGTGGCTGGCTAGAAAACATATCGAAACGGAACAACATCTAGAAATATCAAGACTTTGTAGCCAACATCTGGTTGGGATAGTGACTGCCGCTTTCATCAAGGATGAACTGCATGTTTCGTAGGGGACTTTTGTGTTGGCATTCTGGCGACGGCATTATGTACAGTGAAAGTTTTTACATCTGTCCGAGGTTGTTTTGTTGTGTCGGCTGCATTTCGGAGATAAAATGGCGTGGCTGGCTAGAAAACATATAGAAACGGAGCACCAACATCTAGAAACATCGAGACTTTGTAGGTGAACATCCGGTGGGGAAAGTGACTGCCACTTCCATCAAGGATGAATGTTTCGTGGAGGATTTTTGTGGTGACATTCTGTTGACGGCATTACGCACAGTGTGCCTGAGCGGGCTGTTTGTCGAAACTCCTGTCTTTTCCACTTTTCACATGGGGCACAGGGTTGCCAGATCACCGTGATAAAAAAAGTCAAGTCACGAAATAAAAAAGCCCCCCCAAAAAAATATTGCCCAGTAAAAATATACGTTAAAAATATATTTACATCACATGAAAACCTCTTCTTCAAATAAGTATTCCTCTTCATTGTTGAGAAATTCAGTACAGGATTACTTAGAATATAAAATTTCAGCTTTGAAATCATTCAACATTTTGGATGAAGGAACAAATTCATTACAGCACTTGTTTGAAGATAATAGTTCTGCTCTAGTTCTAATAATTGCTTCTAAGATAGACAGCTGAAGTCTATTCCTTGCTGTGGTTTTTATGCATGTTAAAAGAGAGAACATCCTCTCCACTGTAGCATTGCTAATAGGTGTTATTAAGCAAGTAAGAGCAAAAGAAGCAAGCTTTTTAAATTGGGGATGTTTCATGACTCCTTGCCAGAACTGCTCTGCATCTTTAGGCAGTCCATTTTCTTTAAATTGTTCTTCTTTCTTTCAATCTATAAACATGCAATTTTCTGTATTGTTTTTCAATAATAGTGTGGTTTTCTTCAGCCAAATGCAAAAAGGGCAATTTCGAAAATAGTGGTCTAGAAGCCTGGTTTAAGATTATTCCAGGGTTAAAATTGGTTAGCTCTTTAAATATATTTCTTGCTGAAGGAAGCCGCTTTCTAACTTGATCAAGTGCTTCTTCTAGCATGGATAAGCATCTTTCTTTGAGATCTAAGACCTTTTGTTGGCAATTAATTTTCGTGTCAGAACTTTTCTGAATATAGTTATCATACTCTTACAGGAATCTGATGCCAAAATCAACATTAGAAATATCTTTTTTTCTTATTATCGGTATCATAAATCCTACTATTAACTCTTATAATGTAAAAATAGTTCTTCATGTAATTCGTAGGGATCTGCCTTACTTTTCTGAAAAAGGCTATTTAACCTTTCGAATTCCTGCACAACAGGGATTGCAAAATGAAAATAAAGGTAATTTCTTTGATCTAGAAGCATTTCCTTAACAAGTCGTGACTTAAATTTAGTGTCATAATTTGCTAACTCAGTAGAAATTGAGTTCTTCCCAATTCATTAGAATGTTCAACAATCAATACTTTTCCCCGGACAAGCCAGCGAGTAGAAGACATTTTCTCAAAAGGAAGTTGTGCAGCTCTAGCTTGCTGAAATTATGTCGATGAGGTCATAATTTTGAATAAATCTTTAAATGTTTCTCGTCTTAGATTGCTATGTCTAAACCAATTTGGTATTTCTGTCAGCAAAAATCCTATGTTTGAAGGTAGTTTTGACACTGCATATTTGATGCACAATGATAATGAATGGCAAACACACTTATAGTGAACACATGAAGGAGATACATCTGTCATTCTGGACTAAACTGAATTGTTGCATCCAACCATACTGGAAGCACCATCTAATGCAAAACCAATGCAATTTTTTAATGTTTGATTACATTGTTCAATTTCATTGGTAATCAAATTAAATATATTCTCTCCTGTAGCCTCCTGAACTGGAATAAAACCTAGAAAACTAGTAGTAATTTCATTTCTTTTATCGCTGAGGCATCTAACTAAAATGCACAAATACTTTTGGGTCGAGACATCAGTGGACTCATCAATGATGAGTGTATACTTCTTGTTTTGCAGATCTAGAATTAGATCAGATCTTAGAGATGGTGAAATAACATTTCTTATTAGTGATATGCATTTCGTTCTGTGCAATTTTATCTGACCAAGAGTGCTGCCACATCCATGGGCTATCATTATTTCACCTAAGTGATCGATGGTGCGTATGGCACTATGGCAGGCCATGTTAACAGCAATTTGTAACTCTGCTAATTTGACTTTATCATCAATTTTCTTGCTTATTTTCATCACTGAAACTGCTTTTTGTGAAGAAGATGGCGCGCTCCACTTGTCTTTTTCTGTTGTTTCATGATTTGCGAGATTTGAATTTACAATGGCACAATTTGCAATATGTCTGTTCAGAACCATAAGTGGATTCCTGAGCCACACAAATGTCATTTCCCATTGATCATTATATTTCCGATTAGTATCATGAGATGATTTCCACTTTGACATGATAATGGGCTCAATAATAAGAAATACTTGCGATGAAGGTATAATAAATTTGAAAACTGAACAGTAAGTTGGCTGCGCAATGTGTGAGTTCGCATAGAAGAGGACCAGGTACAAGTACAGTACGAAAACCATACGTGTTTAATACTTGTTAGTTGTTTCTGAACCAAAAGCAATACAAGCTAAGCTTATTGTTTTGCATTTGTTTTAGCTAAAACGTATTAAAACAAGACAAAAAATTAACTTGAAAAATTCAAAAAAGAGGGATATGCCATTAACATTTTTAAAAAGCCAAGAAAAAAGCCAAAACGTCAAACTGATTTTCTGACGCCGAATCAGTTTTTAAAAAAGCCAAGAAAAAAGCCAAAACGCCAAACTACTTTTCTGATGCCAAACCTGATTTTTTTAAGCCAATTTTGTCAGATTTGGCGTTTAAAAAGCCAATCTGGCAACCCTGATAGGGCAGTGAGGAACATTTTATGTGATATTCACTGGCACAGGAACGGAGCATAATGGGGACGACCCGTTGCTGTGATGTTGGAACCGCGACTGATCTGAACTGATAGGGGGTGCCTTGAAGAGATTAGAACAGGAATCGCTAAAGTGAAGGTAGCCTTTTGCATGATGGAAATCACACTGGCCAATAAAAATATGTTAATTGCAACCAGAAAAAGAGTATTGAAGTGCTACATAGAACAGTTCACATCCATACTTTTGTATGGGTGTGAAGTGTGGACAATGAGCAGAAAAGCTGAAAACATTTAAGACAGTGGAAATTTGGTTTATAAGGAAAATGCAAAGAATACCGTAGACAGACAAAGAAACCAATAAGCAAGTCTCACAGAAAGCAAATAAAAATCGTAAACTGATTACAGAAATTGGACATAAACAGTCAAGACTGTTTGGGCCCGTTATGAGAAGAAACAAACTGGATAACTTGGTGACAATTGTCAAGATTGAGGGGGGAGATTAAGGGGAAGGCAGAGGAGCAAATATCTAGATGGCTTGGCCACATGGCGTAATCAGGACAAAAACACAGAGCTGATCCACGACACTGGTGATCATGTGATAGGGCAAACATGGCTGCCCACGCTTACCAGCATGGCACATGATGATGACAACTGTTGGGTGTATTTTAGTTCAAACGTAATGATCTCAGTGGCTAAATGATTACACTGTCGTAGGTCGGAGGTCGAAGGTCGGAGGTCTGTTGTCCGACTCCGTCATTAGGTTTTTCAAATGAGATGTTTGTTCAGAGACCCCATGGAGGTCCTCGGCGGAGCTATTCGCGCGATGGTTTCGGTAAACGGTAGCTGCTCTGCGACGAGAGATGGTTGGTATAAAACTCGATGCAATTAAGTCGATCATATGCCCTTTAACCCATGTGTAACGACCACTTGTAATCGTAAATGTGTCCCCCCTCCCCCCCCCCCACCAACTTGCAGGCCATTTATTAATGTTATTCTTCTTCACTATTGGCCAGGGTTGGGTGTGAGGTGTTACTATATGGGTTAGTATATGCTGAATCTCTGCAAGACCTTCATACCTTTTTTTCTTTTCACTTTGCACTGCCATGTCAAGGAGTAAAAAACTACACCCAACCTAAAACACCCCGCTATACCCATGGAAATTAAGAAGAACTTTATCAATGCAATTTTTATAGCAACGTAGTGCTATCAGTGCCAAACATGGGCACTAACTAAAGAACAAGAAAGAAAACTCACTACTTGTGAAATGAGATGTCCGAGAAAAGCAGCGAACACATCAAGAAAGGACCATATTAGAAACGAGACCTATAAAACAGTTAGAGCAACATCAGTTGTTAAATTCATTGATGGACAAAGAGTAAAGACTTAACTGATTCGGCCACCTAGTGAGAATGAACCCAATCTCGCCAGCGGCAAAAACATACAACATGAAAATGGAAACCTCAAGAGGCAGGGGATGACCACGAAAAAGATGGATCGACGGAGTCATCAACAACTTAAAAACCCACAACATCTCAGCATATCAAGCGACAGAGCGGGGCCTAGTTCGTGAACCAATCATCAAACAAACTATCCTCACTTCAGAGGTCACAGATTGGGAGAATTGTTTGGATATTTTGCCCTGGCCATGGTGGGGGGGGGGGGGGGGGGGGGTACGGAGGAATAGACGGGTTGATAAGCTGGCAGGGAATTCACCTCTCGGTGGTAGATTACCTATGGACAAGGTAGAAGTGGTCGTGCACCTGTGGGACCAGATGGATAAGGTGGGGGAACGGATTGAGAACCAGTATGTGGAGAGAATGATATTGCGGGTTATCGGCAGGCGTTCTTGGAGAATCTCAAGACTGAGCGGGAGGGCAAGGAGCACTTTTAATCGGATAGCAGTGGCGACAATTAGTAGTATGACTCTTCGCTGGCTGTTGAACGAGGGGACGGAGCGCGTATGGGAATGTCCTGAGTGCAGTGATGTCCATTCTTAGCTCAGCTCAACTTAACTCATTAAACAAGCTTGCAACGCCTAACGGCATTGAGCAGTGAAGGACACCAGAAAGAAGAAAGAAAGATTTCAAGGCGGTGTCCACGTGGACGTGCTTATCGGGCACATGGTGCCAGAGCCATGTTGTTATAGACCAGTGGGCACTCCAGGGGGTGATGAGGTCAATATCAGGCCGCTCCCATGCACTTCCCACGATGTGTTCTACTACTCATTTTAAGCTGGATCAACCTGGGATTGCCAGCTCTGTGGCGAAGTGGTCAAGCCGTTTGACTTGTGATCCGAAGGTTGTGGTTTCGATTCCGGGCCGCACCCTTCGGTTTACGAGTTAAATGTTTCGGAGACTCCTGTGGGTCGTCGCTAAAAGCTACGGAGTTCGTGCTTTGTGCGACGCTTTCCGCGCTGCGGAAAGAGACCGAGCCATATGGGATAAAACCCGGTGCGATGAAGTCGACCCTGTCGACTTTTAAGCTTTAAACTCCGTGGTGAAGGTGATACGGACGCATTTCGTAATCCTGAATACTGTGTTTGAAACACAGCTGTGGGCGATTTGGCAGCAAACCGCATTGTGTTGGTTATTTTTAATGAAATGATATGGGTATCCGTCGTTCAGAAAGCAATGGCAAACTACTGAACGTAAACTTGCCAAGAGATCACAAACAGCCAAAAAAATGCTGGGGTTGACTGCGACGTCCTGTAAAGGATATGCAACTAACTTTAACCTGGAACCCCCGAACCGGCAAGCGTCTAGCCACTGCGGCTCCACTTCATTAGATGTAAGCTCTTTTCGGGGCCCAAACAACCTGAACGCCCTTGCATCGGACTTAAAGAGTTAAAACACAAACAACAAATTGAACGATTTTTTGCCTGGCATATTTCGTTGCATCTCGTCAGGTACATACTGCAGACATCACACAGCATAAACTAAAGTGATTAGATATACAGCACACATATTTACACTGTAATTTGAATTGCCTACCACGGTAATTTTAAACTGAGTATCATGTCTTTCTCTTTACACAAGGCCGGCTTCTACCGACTAATGGCGATGGCTTCAGCGACCTTTAACAAGCGACCATTCTGTGTGTTGTATATTTCAGCTTGAAGGATTTATTTAATCACTTTAGTTTATGTTGTGATTTCTGCAGTATGTACCTGACGAGATGCAGCGACATGGGGCAGGCCATAAATTGAGCAATCTACTGTTTGTGTCTTCGTTATTCAGAGTTAATAACTCAGTCTAAGGATCCACAAACAGCAGCCACGACAAACAGTATCTACTCACCTGATGCAGGAAGTAAGCATACGTCACAGCGGAAACCGTTGAATCCAGGTCACATGACTCGTTGCCAATGACAATGTGTATCTTGGGACGCGTATGCAGCTCCGCCTGGAAATAACAATTGACAGTGTATGTCAAATTATACACAGCTGTCCATGGTTTTATTGTCCAACAGTGCATTTATATGTCCGTATGGTCTACAAGGGTAAGGCAGTCAGTCACACAATAGTATATAGCTGACATATATGGGATGCGACCTTGACAGCCATGTGTTACTGAACCGTCGTCTCTACTTTTTTCACCATAATCTACGCGAACATTCACGCAATGAAGAAAAAAAAAAGACAGACAGACCGACAGACCGACAGACCGACCGACCGACAAGTTGAAAATTATGACAGAAAGAAAGAAAGAAAGAAAGAAAGAAAGAAAGAACGAAAGAAAGAAAGAAAGAAAGAAAGAAAGAAAGAAAGAAAGAAAGAAAGAAAGAAAGAAAGAAAGAAAGAAAGAAAGAAAGAATACAATTAAGACAGACAGACAGACGGACAGACAGACAGACAGACAGACAGACAGACAGACAGACAGACAGACAGACAGACAGACAGACGGACGGACGGACGGACGGACGGACGGAAGGGAGGGAGGGAGGGACGGACGGAAGGAAGGAAGGAAGGTAGGGAGGGAGGGAGGAAGGAAGGAAGGAAGGTAGGGGGAGGGAGGGAGGGAGGAAGGAGGGAAGGAAGGAAGGAAGGAAGGCAGGCAGGCAGGCAGGCAGGCAGGCAGGCAGACATGAAGAAAGAAAGAAAGAAAGAAAGAAAGAAAGAAAGAAAGAAAGAAAGAAAGAAAGAAAGAAAGAAAGAAAGAAAGAAAGAAAGAAAGAAAGAAAGATGATAAGTTGAATATTACGAAAGAAAGAAAGAAAGAAAGAAAGAAAGAAAGAAAGAAAGAAAGAAAGAAAGAAAGAAAGAAAGAAAGAAAGAAAGAAAGAATACAATTAAGACAGACAGACAGTCATGCAGGCAGACAGGCAGAACAATAATCTGTAGACTTGAACAATTCAAGGAACCTCCCCTCAATGCTATGACAGTAGTAGTTAGACTACAGGGCTGACAACTGTACAGAAGATATTTGGTTTCGTTCGCTCGCTTTCAAATCGAGGGTAGTCTACTCACGTGCTGCTACCATCAGTATTTGCTACTACTATGGTGTACACTGGACTGATTTTTGCGTGAGTCAGCTTTTCTTATTACCAGTGTCCCTCGCCATCAGGTCCCTCTCAGGTTTGAGATTCTTCCAGAACCCCTGCCGATCTCCCGCAATATCATTCTTTCCACATACGGGTTCTCAATCTGTTCCCCCGCCTTCTCCGCCTGGTCCCACAGACGTTCGACTATCTCTCCCTTGTCCATAGGTAATCTACCACCAAGGGGTGAATTCCGGGCCACCCAATCACGATCAGCCTGTTCATTCCCCTGCACTCCCGCATGGCCAGTGCAAACATATCCATACAAGTTTCACAATCTGTGACCTCTGAAGCGAGGATAGCAGTTCCACACGAAAAGGTTCCTTTTTCCACCTCACTTAGCATACTCCTTGAGTCAGTAATGAATAAATCTAACAGAGACTAACCATATGAGTAGTGAAGAAGCGACAGGCATGGATAAAGAATATGGGAATCAATTACGCCAGATAAAAACAAACCAACGTGGCACAGAAGTAAAAGATAAACAGTCTGGCCGACGACAACACAATGTATTCAAAGACCACCCTTTGCCTCATGGAAGCTAGCACAATGCGCTGGTTTGTTTGCACGTTTTCTGCACTAGGAAACGACAATTCTGCGCCCCGACAATGGGTCTCCATAAATGGCACCAAGCAACGGCTGTGTGTATGGACCTGATGTTGACAACAAGATGGGGAGGTATGACCGCACGCTGAACTTGTCATGACCAGTAAGTCAAAGGGTTGATTCTCTGGGTACGGATGGAGTTAGATGAATCTGTCGTTATGGTTTCTGTTAAATAGAGACGGTTATCGATCGTTCTTTGACCGGCAGTGCTGATTTCTTACACGCGCTTCTTCTTCTTCTTCTTCTTCTTCTTCTTCTTCTTCTTCTTCTTCTTCTTCTTCTCTTCCTTATTCTTCTTCTTCATATTTCTTCTACTTTATTCTTGTACTTCTTCTTCTTCATTATCATCTTTCTTATTCTCACCCTCCTCTCTTTCCACATTCTTCTTCTCCTTCTCACTTTCTCTTCTCCTCCTCAGTCTTCGTCCGATATGTTTTCTTGTTGTTTTGGACGGAAATGCATTGTGTCAGTTTACAGCAGAACAGCGATAGTTGTGCTTGTCAACCGACACATCCGACTTCTTCGGGCGTGTTTTGACCGTCTGATTCCTAACCCTCGACCCGGTATGTCAAGGAATAGTGAAACTGCTTTAACTAAACCCCAAGTCCCAGGCGCCGACACAGAAGAAACTGGGTATAGAAATTCGCTTCACGTGGGATAATGCTAGATAAGTTAGTTGCATAACCTTTACAGGACGTCGCAGTCAACTCCAGCATTTTTGGCTGTTTGTGATTCCTGGGCAATGTTCATTGGCACCTTGCCATCTTGACAGACGCTAGTTTGTCACACTGCTTCAAAAAGGCGTAATAACTACAACCCATGACGGTGACGAATGTCACTGTTAAGGCCAATTCGAACGGTTAAGACCAGGAATAGAGTTATACCTCTCCATAGCACAAAGCCTGGGCTAAAATATAGAGACCATGTGTTGCCCATGCAGCATGATCCCTCTCTCGGCCTGCCTAGTTCACTCCAGAGGAATGGTGACACCAATGCATCTGGAACAAGACAAGCTGGAGAAGCTGCCGGATCAGCAAAGCAATGCTCCAACTGTCTGTCTGTCGGAGTTTCGATCCTAGACCAGTTGCCAACCAAGCCTTAGAGCCTGATCTGCCCTGCAATGACATGTTGTCTTTAGGTTGCATTTCCTCGCACCAGGATAAGGCTTGTACCCTCCCAACTGTTCTCTTCCGCCCGAAGCCGTTAGCACAATGTGGGGTGTCGGGTAAGGTAAGCGCCACCCAACATTTGGCGCTGACAGAAAGCCGGTAGTATCGTCTACTGCCATACGGTAGCTCAGTCATATCTGACAAAGACCTGACATTAATGTTTTGACCAACAGGAATGGATATCCATAGAAACAATGTCAAATAGCCGTGGTCAATGCTGAAGTGTTTAATTCATTACTACACGGTAGCGTAGTGGCTAGCTCGACTGCCATACCCGTCATCGTGTTTCAATCTGCAACAGGGCAGTTGGTATTTTAACAATTTGACCTGGCTCCGAGGTCGACCCAGCCCAAAATGGCATTAGAAAATATCTTGGGGAAAAATGGAGGCCGGTGTGGTACCAACCACATCAGCCAATGAGTGCTGTTCGGTCTATAAAATTATGGGACTAGCTCCATACGGCCAATGCACCTGGAGCGTGTAAAAGAGACCTTTACTTACTTTACTTGACAGTTCAAATACTAACTCAATGCAGCCCAGACCAACACATTTGGTTCTATACCTAGAACATTCATGCTTCATAGTAAATGTGGGTCGAAATGTTCTCATTCATCTTGGGACAGACAACAGAGAGGCATGTGATCTCTGTGATGATGTGGATTTGCTGACTCAGTCATTTGGTTCAGGGGTGCAATTTCTTTGGAGACGGGGGGGGGGGGGGGGGTGTCATTGCCGGAATACAGATGGGCAATGTTACATTCAGTAATTTCGCACTGTTTTTTTTAACGACCGGCACTATACCACTGAAAAGAAACCAACACAAGGCGGTCTGCTGCCAAATCGCCAGCAGATGTTTCGAACGCGGTATGCGGGATTACGAATTGCGTCTGTAACTTCTTCGCCACGGAGAATGGCTAGTCTAGAGAGGCAGTGAAAGACGGGCATAGATGTATACAGGAAGATTTATAAAACATGGTTAAGTAGGTCAGGAACATATGACAGGTCTAGCACACCAATGGGGAATTTACTTGGTACCATAACATTACTTCTCATGAATCATGGGGGAAACTGGAGGAAAGGTGCTAGACACAGACACTGGAGCTTCAATAACCAGTCCTCCACGACACCTAGCGATATAAGTAGAAGACAAGACCAACATCAGTACAGCTCGGCAACAAATGATAGCATCATCATGTGCCATGCCGATAAGCGTGGGCGGTCATGTTTCACCATTTTAAACGAAACATGACTATCTTGGCATTTGTAAAGAAGGTAGTTTGCCATTGCCTTCCTTGCCACGACTGACCACTCTGGTCGTTGACTACTGTCTCCAAAAATGAGATCATCTGCATACGGTCGTGAAACTGCAGACCATAATCTATAACTATCCGTCGGTTGCTCTTCAATTTCATCCACCACCTACACAGTTGGCATAAGGAATACATTTATACGTGATTCATATGCATGCATAGCTAGGAAAGGAGAGAAGCAGGAGATACCACAATCAATATGAGCAATACCAACTTCATTAAAACATCACATGACAGGGGGGATTTCAGAATCATGATTGCCCACGTCTGCTCCAGAACAGGCACGTAAAGAAGATGTAAATAACACTGCAGCATTCAGACAAGAAACGACCATAAAAGACAGGGAAATCCCCGAGTGTATTCATCTGGTTTAGAAATAGATGACGCATACAGGTTCTGCTGATCCTTTTATTAACAGTGAGGGGATTGTCTGGTGCAGGAGAAACTGGCTCTGTCATTCTCCAAAATTGCAGGAGGCGGGGTTGTGTTCGCTCGCTCTGAACTCTAACGTAGTCCATAGATGTGCTAATACGACTAGTGCACTGGGGTGATTTGTGTGTGGATTCGCTTTCCCTATTACCCGTGATCCTCACCATCCGGCGAATCCATTCCGAGTTATGAGGTACTTGTAATTTACGTCTCCAAGTCAAGGACGAGAAGTCGATATTTTAGTCCCACCGAACAATGTAGGGTCTGAACTCACTACCTCGGCATCAGTACACCGGGTGTTTATCGGGTTACTGTAGTATCCCCTATCAAAGGAAAAATAATGCAGCTCTTTCCCCCCACTGGTCAACATGGCACCATGGTCAAGTCTGAGTCCCCTTTTAACTTCCCCCTCTCCTCTCCTTTTCTCTCCAACAAGGTATTGTAATACCATACCAGCATATAGCGGAGTGAGATGGGGAGTAGCCAACAGAAAGTTGTTGGTTTTGGTCTCGGGTTCACGACGGTAGGTGATGGATTTATTTATAGAGACAGTGGCTAGGGTCATTGACCAGAATGGTCACCACACAGAACGGAAGCAATGACCGACAACCTTCTATACAAATACCTAGAAAATTATGGGACAGTTTAAGAAGATCGTGACAACGGGAAAGTTGAAGGGAAGAAGTAGAGAAGAAGCTAGACATTATGACATCATGGCATGGATTAACATCAGTATGGGAAATGATTGACAGTACGCCAGACACACAAGGCTGTGGGGAGGTCAGCATGGCTGAATGGCTTTTTCTTAAACATCCGGTATGCTGAGGCAGCGGGTTCAACTGTACGCTAGTCACTTGGACTAAAATACTGTATGCTAGTCCTTGACTTGGAAACTTAAATTACAAGTACCTCAGAATTCGGAGTCGGTTCGCCTGATGGCGAAGGACACCAATAATAAGGAAAGTTCATTCACACGCAAAATTCAGTCCAGTGCTACTGGAGGTTGTGTATGGAATACGCTTGAGTTCAAATCGAGCGAGCACTAAAACTGTTGACTGAATGATCTAATCCGAGATCTAAATCTCTCCAAGGAATCTTCAGAATTTGTGGCTTCAAGACTGAAATAAAAATAATTACTGATTGCTGAAACAAAGGTTACATTTTATCGCAGCAAAGAGCGAGGTTTTCTTCCATTCTCGTGTAAAGAAAACAATCTTGTGTTTTGTACTAATCTAGGAGGTCTTGCAAACGAAATGGGTGTAAGTTATACACCAGATGAGTGGCGACTTTTCATTGACCACTCTAAAAGAAGTTTGAAAGGTGTTCTCTTACACAATGTTAACAAGTATGACTCAATTCAAATTGCCCATTCTACTACAATGAAGTAGGAGTATGCTACAATACGCACAGTTCTGATGATGAACTTCTAGCTTGGACAGAAAAGGGGATTCACAAAATATCCATGCTTTATATGTTTGTGGGATAGCAGGGCAATAGATATGCACCGGACAAAGAAATAGTGGTCGTTGAGGGATGAATTTAAAGTTGGACAATAAAATATTGTCAACTTGCCTCTCATTGATCGAAAAAGAGTTCTACTGCCACCATTACATATACAGCTTGACTTGATGAAGCAGTGTGTTAAGGCACTGAACTGAACAAAGATGGTATCTGTTTTAATTATTTATGCAGAAAGTATCGGAACTGAGCATAGAAAAACTTAAAGCTGGAATTTGTGATGAACCTCAAATTAGAAAGTTAATAAACGATCCAAGGTTTATTGATTCGATGAACATAACAGAGTCCACAGCCTGGTCATCATTTGTTTTAGTTGTGCAAAACTTTCTGGGTAACTTTAAACCGGACAATTATTCTGAATTAGTTAAAAACATACTGTCGAGTTTTTGTAAGCTTGGATGCTACATGAACATAACATTGCACAACCTCTATAACCATTTACATGTTTTTCCCGAGAATCTTGGCGACTTTAGTGAGGAGCAAGGTGAACGATATCACCAAGATATAAAAGAATGGAAGAGAGATACCAGGGACTTTGGGATGCCCACAGGATGGGAGATTACTTTTGGATCCTTAAGCATGACTGTCCGGGCATATCACATTCCAGGAAGTCCTCGAAAAGAAGCTTCGTGTGTGCTGGCTACAGATAAGAAATACGCTAGTAATAAAGTGTTAATACATTTTTGGTGTTTTATATGAAGTTAATAAATGCATAGTTTTTTTTTTATTCGCATATCCTTTACAGGACATCGCTGTCAACAGCAGCATCTTTCAGCTGTCTGTTGATTTCTTGGCAAGATTACGCTCAGTAGTTTGCCATTGCTTTCCGAGCGGCCGGCTCAGTTATCCCGCAAGTCACCAGCGGGGGTCGAACCGCCTCCAGCTCTCGCCCGCTACGAGACTCTGCGTGATAAACGGGATTACGGAGAAAGTGTTGTAACCCCTCGGCCAGAGAGACCGGCAAATGCATAGTAGTTACATGTAATATGAAAGAAGATTACAGTCAAAATACCACTGATTGCACCTAACTCTAGACTTGTACATAACAACTGACCTACTAAGAATGTAATTCTTAGTTATCTCAGAAAACTAAAGCTGATAGAAAAACATATGATTACATTTTTGGAATCAGAAACACAAAATTACCACACACAAAAAAGCTATACAATTTAAGGTACCAAAATGTGTGCAGATCAGTGTAATTAGTGCAGTATGGGTTCATGTGGCGATTACTGACAAGACCCCGGTTCTCGCTCAACTGCATGAAATGGGAGTAAAGCCTGGTCCAGCACGCCAATGCTGCCTTCTCCTTCTTCTGCGTTCATCCGGAGTTTTTTTTTCCGGACGTGATTGCGTTGTGCCTGTTTACAGCAGAGCTGCGTTCTTGCGCCATTAGGCCGACACGTCCGACTTCTGCGGGCATTTGTTAACCGGGTTAACCTTCCCGGGAGGAGATACTAAAATCAACCCCTCATGGGATCCATTCAGCAGCATGTCCTTTGCAGAACCTCTCCCCCATAACAACCTTCCGAAAAACCTCGCGCTCATAAGCAAGATGTCCCACGTCCGACACACCCATCTGGAGGTCATCCGCCACATCCTGCACCCATCTTCTCTTTGACTTTTCTCTTCCTATCTTCCCAGGCTTATACCCCTCCATTATTGTTCTATCCAAGCTTTCGTGACGTTTCAAGTGACCAACATATTTCAATTTTCTGTGTTGTATGATCTTTAATAGCCAACCTTCTTCGATATTCAGCTCTTGACTTCATGAGATCAGTGAGCAGAAATACTTTGGGATGGCTGCTGTATTGGAGGATTGAGCACTCATGGGGATACCCAATGTGCAATGGCGTCGTTCAACGTAACACAGCCTATAAATATATAGCCCCGAAGAAGTTTTCTGCTATGGGACTGCGATGTAATAGCGCCAGTGCATTTTGTAGGCCTGTTAGTAAGGAAGAATAGGTGGCCAATCACAAGAATAGGTGGCCTCACTTTGGCAAACGACGAACCCACGTCTGACCGTGCTGATGGCGATACCGGCGCAGTTCGCTATCAACTTCGCTAGCTCTCCTTTTAAACATTCAGGGTGTTTGTAAAGTCTCACCACACTTTGTATGTAGAAAACATTTGAAAAAGGAAGTAGATGATGTCATCAAAAGATGTGCTCCACAGTCCATCGCGAAGCAATATGCAGCGCTGGCTTTTGTCTGCTGGAGAAATTCTTTGCACTCCAAATAATGATTTTTTTTTCGCATATCCTATTTACAGGACATCGCTGTCAACACCAGCATTTCACCGCTGTTGTTGATTTCTTGGCAAGATTACGCTCAGTAGTTTGCCATTGCTTTCTAGGCGACCGGATCACATACCCCCGTAAGTAACCAACATGACGTAATCCGCTACCGAATCTCGCGCAGCTGTGTTACCCTACGTGGATAAACGGGATTACGGAGAAAGTCATTAACCCCTTCGCCAGGGAGACGGCACATACTGCAATGGTACTTTCCAGCTTCCCCAAAACAGCGTTAGACCACAGCAGTGACTAGTGTAACTAATTTAATGAATTTTTAGTACATTTTTTACGACATTGTGTACTCCATTTTTTTTTTCAAATGTGTTCTACATACAAAGTGTAGTGAGACTTTACAAACATCAAGTATATAACTAGGTTACATTTCCACCAAGAGTCTTGCTGGTCAAGGCGACGAATTGGAATCCAGCAAGCATTCAGCTTCATTTGTTTTGTTCTCTTGACTAATATTGCCACAGACTGCCCTTCAATGTACTCTCAGAGCCAATCACCATTATATTTCTACCCTTACATCGACGGCCTCACACCTCACGGCTTCCCCCTTCCCCGCCCTACTGCTCACTAGTTAACCCAGGAGCCTCTTGCACAGCTTCAAACTCGACTTTGTAAACAACCCTCCGATACGTAAGCATGCTAAACTATTTCAGAAATGCCCACATGTCGCGGGCACGAGTCGCGCGGACGCCGCATTCCTGGCACAGATTGCTGAGATGCAGATAGCAACAGCTTGCTGCACACAAAGCCGAGCCCAGCGCGACGTCCGTCTACTCTACACCTTACATCAGCCAATACCTAGCATTCGCAATCCAGGTACAGCTTACCGGCGCTCTCAGGGGGCGTGAAGTGGTTGACATTTCACAAATAGCTACTTCATTAAAGTTATCATTATCGTGTGCCATGCCGACAAGCGTGGGCGGTCGTGGCTCGTCATCACATGATCATCAGAATCTTGGATCAGGTCTGTGTTCTCGTCCCGTTTATGCCATGTAGCCAAGTCATCCAGCTGGATATCTGTCTTTGTCTTGCTCTTTTCTCATCAAATTTGTCAGCTGTCACTAAGCTTTCAATTTATTACTTTTACAAGTTAATTAGTTGCATATCCTTAACAGGACGTCGTAGTTAATCACAGCATATTCTGGCTTTTTGTGATTTCTTGGCAAGTTGACGTTCAGTAGTTTGCCATTGCTTTCTGAACGACTGGCACTCATATTAATTTATAAAAACCAACGAAAGACGATCTGCTACCAAATCGCCCGCAGCTGTGTTTCGAACTCGGTATGCGGGATAACGAATTACATCCGTAACTCCATCGCCACACAGCCGGTCTTCGCCAACGAGCCGGTCTTCGCCAACGAGCCGGTCTTCGCCGACGAGCCGGTCTTCGCCAACGAGCCGGCATTCCTTACAACATGTCCAAACTATCTGGACTGTCTACGTCTTGATCTACCATAATCGATCTACCGTGGGAATAACAGATGTTCCACATTCGAACAATACCCGTGACTATATGTTATAATTGTTTCGGTTTAAGTATTATTAACTTATTCACTTCATATGAAATTTAACTCCGTAGTTTGCACCTGACGAGATGCAGCGAAATATGTCAGGCAATAAATCATGCAACCTGTTGTTCTGTGGCTTCTATGTTTAAATGTCTATGTCATAATTTCTCTAATAAACTTCTTAAAGAACTGCCTCATTCGGTTTTTCTGACCGCCTATGGTATTCTTTGTAATTTCCCCAGAAACAGAATTTCCCCTGCCATGAGATGTTTCTCAGTTTGCTGTTAATTGTCCATGAAAACCGTAAATTTTAAAGTGTAATTTCTATCGCACTTATAAGGTTTTCATTTGAAGCCCAGTCGTATGTTACAATACATGATTATTCTCATTAGTATCATGAGAGAGAGAGAGAGAGAGAGAGAGAGAGAGAGAGAGAGAGAGAGAGAGAGAGAGAGAGAGAGAGAGAGAGAGAGAGAGAGAGAGAGAGAGAAACAAGTCCCGTAACATGGACCTGTTGTGCGTCTATCAAGTGTTATGACAGTCACATGTTTGACGGCCTCATTGAAAGGAGGAATATGTGGTCAGTATTTCCCTCCCATAGCGAACAACGAGAGCTGGCATGGAACATGTGTCCATCCGCGCTCCTGCCACTATCAGCGGAATGTCCTAACTGATAAACCAATGAATCCGCACTAGTACCATGAGCTTGAACAAAATACGCAAAGGCTTCTGAATTATCAACAACTTTATTTTAATACGTTGGCTCTTTCCCCCCCCCCCCCCCCCACCTTAGTGACACTTGTGTTTGTCTCATTGCGGTATTTTTGCTTTTGTTGGTGTATACTACTTCTGGCTGGGAAATAACGGTCGCAAGCAGACACCACTTAGTAAACATATTAGAATTGTTTGTGCCTTTAAATCCCCAGCCGTATCGAGAATTCAACACACGTCTCACAATGTACGGGCCAAGACATTCAGCCCTCGACCACCCGCTCGATAATGAAATTAAATGCTTGAGTAAAGCCGGTGTTCACGAGACGTACTTAGACATTACATTAGAAATGGATAGATCGATGGATGGATCAAGATCAACGGATCGATGAATGCAGGAGTGGATCAATGCATAGATGGGTGATGACTGGATCAAGCTGTCGCTAGAGGTCTAGTTCCCTAAGCTGCTTGCTTTGTTTATTACATAAATAGGCAAGGTTGTCGGTCGGTCGACTAGGTAGGTAGGTAAGTAGGTGGGTAGGTAGGTAGATAGGTAGGTAGGTAGGTAGGTAGGTGGGGAGGGATTGAGTGGGTTGATACGTAGGTAGGAAGGCAGGTAGGTAGGTAGGTAGGCAGGCAGGCAGGCAGGCATGCAGGCAGGCAGGCAGGTAGGTAGGTAGGTAATCAGGCGGGTAGGTAGGGAGGCTGAGGGACAACTGTATCGGGGAATAGTCTCTATTTTCAACTGGGTAGAGAGAGACAACCGGCTATGTAGCGAAGGGGTTACGGACGCAATTTGTAATCCCGCATACCGCGTTCGAAACACAGCTGCAAGCGATTTGGCAGCAGACATCCTTGCGTTATTTGTAATAAATTAGCATGAGTGTCGGTCTTTCATAAAGCAATGGCAAAGTACTGAACGTAAACGTGGCAAGAAATCACACACAACCAAAAACATGCTGGTGTTGACTGCGACGTCCTGTAAATCATCTTGATAACTAACAGTGAGAGAAAACCGTATCGCCGAAATAGTGTCTATCTTCAACTGGGTACAGAGAGACAAGACAAAAAGGTCATCTGGACAACTTGTGAGCGAGAAGCTCATCAGCTGCAGCTTTGTCACTACATCCGCAAAACCCGACTCTGGCCTGACATACCAAATGAAATGTTTGAGGGAAGTAGGCGGGCTTCACCGAATCCGAATACTGACATGAGAAATTGCACAGATACTACGTCTTACATTAAAATAACAGAGAATGCATACAAGTCGTTTAGACATCTCGTCAAAACAAAAGCCAAACATCTACCGATCTATGCTGGTTTCTTGTTTGATTTATGCAGAATCGACACCATGGCACTAGAGATAAACTCACAGATGTGCCGTCTCCCTCGGCAAATCTAAGTACATGCTAATCAAAGACACACTATGCGTCGCTCCTGGAATAGCACGTAAAATAACGCTCAAGCATCTTTACATAGGTCATTTCAACTATTACTGTGCCTTCAACCAGCATACGTTCATCGACAAGCCTCCGATGCTGAAGTAGTGCTTGCTTTACAGCTAGTCGGAAGCCAAGAATTAGATGGACAGATTCCATCAAGGGTACACAGAGCACATAACTTAACCTGTGCTATACCAGCAGCCTCTGGGCACGTCAGTAGCTCACGGGCAATTTTAACTCGTCTTAACCCATTTGATAGCATAACCCATGATATTCACGTGTTATTTTATCTGTGTATGCTTGTGGTTGGTTGGTTGGTTGGTTAGTTGGCTAGTTTTGGTTGGTTGGTTGGTTGGTTGGTTGGTTGGTTGGTTGGTTGGTTGCATAACCTTTATTGGGCGACACAGTCAACCCCAACAATTTTTTGTTTAGGGTGATTTCTTGGCAAGTTAACGTTCAGGAGTTTTCCATTGCTTTCTGAACGACCGGAACTCAAACCAATGTATGAAAACAAGTTCGATTCCGGGCCGCGTCCTTCGGTTCACGAGTTAAATTTTTCGGAGACTCCTGTGGGTCGTCGCTAGAGCTACGGAGTTCGTGCTTTGTGCG
This sequence comes from Cepaea hortensis, assembly GCA_963921405.1. Taxonomy (NCBI): domain Eukaryota; kingdom Metazoa; phylum Mollusca; class Gastropoda; order Stylommatophora; family Helicidae; genus Cepaea; species Cepaea hortensis. The sequence goes on along the minus strand of OY992876.1, from coordinate 467,238,795 downwards.
ACGCTTTCCGCGCTGCGGAAAGAGACCGAGACATATGGGATAAAACCCGGTGCAATGAAGTCGACCCTGTCGACTTTTAAGCGACTTATGAAAACAAGCGTAATGCGGTTTGCTGCCAAATCTCCTACAGCTGTGTTTCGAACGAGGTATGCGGAATTGCGAATTGCATTCGTAGCCCCTTCGCCACAACGCCGGGTCATGCATGTAGCACTGGTTAGTGTCGTGAAAAGATCATTGGGGATTGTAAAAATATTTGCGAATGTTGTCTTTCATGCAATCATTCATCATCATCATCATCATCAAGTGTCATGTCAAAAGGTGTGGGCGGTCATGGTTCGCCATCTCACGCGGTCACTAGAGTCTCGAATCAGGTTTGTGTTCTTGTCCCGACCATGCCATGCTGCCAAAACATCAGGATATTTATCCCTTTGTCTTCCTCTTGCTCTCTTCCCATCAAGCCTGTCAGATGTCACTAAATTTTAAGTCCATTTCTCCTCATATCGTGTCCAAAGAACCTTGACTGTCTACGTCTAATTTTTCCAATCGGTCTCCGTTTTTCATTTGTCTCTTAAAGGACTGATTGATTTTCTGTCCGTCCATTGATACTAGGTAGGCAGGCAGGCAGGCAGGTAGGTGGGTAGGCAGGCAGGTAGGTGGGTAGGCAGGCAGGTAGGTGGGTAGGCAGGCAGGTAGGTGGGTAGGCAGGCAGGCAGGCAGGCAGGTAGGTAGGCAGGTAGGCAGGCAGGTAGGTGGGTAGGCAGGCAGGCAGGCAGGCAGGTAGGTAGGCAGGTAGGCAGGCAGGTAGGTGGGTAGGCAGGCAGGCAGGCAGGTAGGCAGGCAGGTAGCATGCAGGTAGGTAGGTAGATAGGTGGGTAGGCAGGTAGGCAGGCAGGCAGGTGGGTAGGCAGGAAGGCTGAGGGACAACTGTATCGGGGAATACAGTCTCTATCTTCAACTGGGTAGAGAGAGACAACCTGCTCTGTAGCGTAGGGGTTACGGACGCAATCTGTAATCCCGCATACCGCGTTCGAAACACAGCTGCAAGCGATTTGGCAGCAAACGTCCTTGCGTTATTTGTAATAAATTGGTAATAAATTGGTATGAGCAGATTTCCACCGCATCGTCTTAGCGCCTGCTCAGTTCATAAAACAGCGAGGGCATCTCGACAAACTTCGTCTGACAAAATGGGTTTCCATGTGACGAAAGTTTTAAACGTTTTCGAAGCCCTGCCTTAAAAGAAATTAAAAAAACGGTTGGTTAAGACAGAGGGGGTTAAGTTGATGCAATGTGCCAGAATTAACGACAAGGGAAAACCAAGGCAATGATATCGAAAGAATGGACAGGTAGGAGACTATATATAGATACAGGTGAAATGCTTAGCAACAATGTACAATGGTCTCTAGAATGCCAAAAGGGCGAGTAGTGTAACAGCAAAGCTATTATCAAGATAATTATCATGGAATCCCATTCTACCACCACAGAGAGCACACAACGATGGTGATGATGATGATGATGATGATGATGATGATGATGATGATGATGATGATGATGATGATGATGATGATGATGATGATGATGACATCTTGCTAAATCAATTTAATTGATTCAGTGTCAAACAAAAAGTAGGTTTGGACCAGACAAGGTACACAATCATAATGAACAAATATTATAATGTAAATGTTCGTTCACTGAGCATTGAAACTGTGGAAGACACCACAGAAACAACACAAATAACACAATGGCCCAAGTATGGTGATATATATCGTCCTTCTGTACAAACGGGGAATCAAGTTTGGCGATGTGTTATCCTTCGGCAATGCATCTGTTAATTGTTATTTTTCATCAGCTCATTCCTTGTAGCCGCACTCCGTGGCGAAAAGGTTACAGACGCGGTTCGTGATCTCGCATACCCGCGTTCGAAACACACTGCGCGCGATTTGACAGCAAACTGCGATGCATTGATTTTTTTACGAAATGGTGTGGATGCCGGTCGTTCAGAATGCAATGGCAAACTACTGAACGTAAACTTGCCAATACATCAACAACAACAACAAAATGCTGGTGCTGACTGCAAACGTCCTGTAAAGGATATGCAACTAACTTTAATATTCCTTGTAATCATTCTTTCTGCTTCTTTCGGTTTTCTTTCACGTGTCAGATTGGCTGTCAGTACGTCTGACTGTTGGTTGGTCTCTCTCTCTCTCTCTCTCTCTCTCTCTCTCTCTCTCTCTCTCTCTCTCTCACACACACACATACACACACACACATCTCACACACTGTCTCAGCCCGTCTATCTGGCGTGTTACGTTCCCAACCTGGTGGATTACAAATATCCTAGTCAGGGTTGGGGCGGGGAATAATAGTTGCGCAAACTGGTGACCTCTAGCTGTGTCAAATCGACTTCCTCTTGCGCCTCATCTCATACAGGGCCCGGGGTGGAGAGACAAGCTAGTTAGCAAATGTTAACATCTCTGCCGGGTTCAGACAGCAGGGGACCTCTACAGCCAGGTCTGACAGCAATATCTCCCTCTGGAAGGTCTTCTGTTTTGTCCTTCGCTTTCTGTCTCGTGCTTCCATTCTGCCTTTAGTCATTCTATTCATTACCAGCGACCCGTGATTTCGCCACTACATATGGATTAGGGACGCATTTTTTTTTTTTTTGACACGTTATGAGAAGAAATGAATTTGAGAACTTGGTGAAAACGGGCAAGATTGAGAGGAAAGGAACAAGGGGAAGGCAGAGAAGTAAATACCTGGATGACTTGGCCACGTGCTATTGCCGAGACAAGAATACTGAGCTGATCCACGATAACATGTGAGATGGTGAAACATGACCGCCCACGCTTATCGGCGCGGCACATGATAATGATGATGAGGGACGTTCAGGCACAGTAAAATTAGGCATGGGCCTTTCCGACACGCTTTCAGGGGTGTTGGGTATATGGTTCTGGCCTCATATTGTTATACCCCAATCGGCAATGGAGGGGTGATGCTGTCATTGTAACACTGGTCGCCTATACTTCCCAAGATTGTTCATGGCACCATTTTAGGCTGGGTCGACCTAGAACTCAGGTGTAGTTTTTTTATTCACCCCGATGCAAACTCGAAATCATGACCACCTGGGAGCCTAGGAAAGTGTGCTAACCACTGCGCCTCCGCGGCTTCCACTGTCATCTACTGGCTTCCGTTGTCATTTACTGGCATCCACTGTCTTCTACTGGCTTCCACTGTCATCTATTGGCTTCCATTGTCATCTACTGCCTAAAATATCTTGCGGTGTAGGACAAGGGGGTCTTAAGCCTGAGAAAAGAATCTTACACCTTACCGAGGATTCGAAACTGGGTCACCCGAAGGGAGTTCGGCATTTTAGTCACTCGGCCAGCCGCTGCTGGATCTAGCCCATTTAGACACTCAACAAATGTTAATTAGAAAATGTGCGCTGGAAAACATGGCCACGACTGGACAGACCAGCGGGAGAAGAGACAGGGACACACCGAGGCAGATGACGCTGGGTGGACTGTGCCGGTGCCATGGAGGAATATCATCAACAAAACAGATCCAAGGACCCAGATCTGCGGAGATGTATGAACGCCTATGTGTCGCGGAAATTCTTGGAGTTGTCGATCGATGAAAGACTGTCGCGCCATTCGCCTACAGGCAGCCGCCATCCTTTGATGTTGGAGACAGACTGTCCTGATGGGAGTCGGCAAGATCTTTTGTTGTGGGGGAGAGATTCTCCAGATCACAGGCCGGCAAGACTTTTTGAAGTACCGGAAACAATTCCCCAGATTAAAGCGGGACAGCCAGCCAGTTGTTTACATGAGACGAAAAAGGAGAGAGAAAAATAACTTCTCGACGCCTAGTGTCTAGTCAGATTTGTGACGTCATTCAGACACAGTATTACAACAGTCTGGACAAACAACTTTGGCGGGAGTCGACCAAATGTTGTGAAGCAACAAGGACGTGAGTGATATTCCTGGTTTGATTATGGAGAGAGACTACAGTGTCTTATGTTGATTTACATCGGCGGACATTTATCCATTGTGTGATTTAGTAGTCTCAATTTCAAACAGGAATAAATATATGGTATTTAATAGACCCAAATTAGATTATTCTTAGGAATCGAGTGTAGTAATGTCCGTTGTGAGAACGTATTGTAGGAGCGTCGGCTTAAACTAGCTAGTATGAGATATCAATTAACTCAGTGAGTTAAGAGCAATGTAGTGGGATGATATTTAGGGAGATTGAGGATGGTTGGGGGGATAAGGGAAATGTCAAATGGTGGGATCTTCCAGTAGGGTATCTACTGGGTTTCTGCACTTTTCCTTTAGTCTTTCCTTGTCTTACCATGACTCAGACCGATGTGATGAGCTCCTCTGCCTTATGACAGAGTTTAGTTCTCTGTTATATATCTGAGTGCGGCCGTCGGCCTACACTCACCTAATAAAGGTCGGAATCGGGTTGCTCTCACCAGGTGTGTTCTCTCTTCAACAGGTTCCACTATGTTTTCCAAAAAGCTAGCAGACAAGTCATAGAAGAGGAATATGGCTCGATCATTGAAGGCAGTTTTTACTCAGGGGCCTTTGCACTGGGCCCATAACCCAGAGGGTCGGCAAGAGCCTGGCCTCTGCTGAGCAGGAACCGATGATCATCTAAGAGTGATTCCTCAGTGGTAGTTATCAGCATAGTAGAGTGAAGATACTTACCATACCACCAGTAACAGGAACAATAGTAGTTATATGGAGAAATGGAAAATTAACATTTGCGTTTTTCCAAGTGGTGAATTCCTTTGAGAAATTACCAACTAAAATTTAGTTTCAAAGTGACAGTAAACATTTATTTTACTGTACAAGAGTTATCAGATCACAGAACTTTTAGTGACATATTAGTTACACTGTGTGTGTCAGATTCATGGTCAGTATTGGACTATATCCACTATTGGTGACCAGGCATCCGGACTATCCAAGAGCTACTGGAGGAAGTCGGCATCTGGCCGGAGAGACGCATCATTTGGTGAGGTCCTTCTGTACTTGATCTATGGTGCTGTTGTGTGGCCAGTACTGTGATGAAGCAGACTTTGATCCTGAGCTGTTCGGTCCTCTTCTTCTTCTTTTCGTTCATCCGGAGTGTTTTTTCAGATGTGATTGCGGTGTGTCTGTTAAGCGCCCTTGGGCCGAAACCCGTAGGCTAACACATCCGGCTACAGCGTGCTTTTTTTACCAGGTAGCTTTCCTGGGAGACTCTCACTTTTGTGGTACCATCTACAACCCAGCTGGCCAAGTTGGAACGGTCGAAGGCAACGGTCATCCCTCAAAGGAAGGCAGGGACAGTCCATAGCATTTTCCGCCATCCAAGGTTGCTTCCATAGTTGCAGGGCCGACACATAGCGCCCTGGTGCTGGGCTCACCGAGGGAATCCTGCTCATGGCTGCTTTAAATCCTCACTTCAATATATTGGTCATTTCGTTTGCCCCGGGCCATTCCCGCACAAACCAGACAGGTTTGCAGACGGTATCCACTCAGAGAGTTTTCGGACATGTGCTTGTTGCGCCCGTCAGAGCTGTTCCAGGCACGACCAACATTCGGAAAACTACCTAGTCAGAGCTGTTCCGAACAAGAGCGGCATTCGGAAACTAGGTAGTCAGAGCTGTTCCTAGCACGACAGACATTCGGACGAGACATTTCACTCGGACGTAATTGCGTAGTGTCAATTTTTAGTTTGCCACCCGTAGGACGACACTTCCGACTTCCGGCGGGCATTTTTTTATGAGGTTTGCCTTCCTCTGGTTTCGAGGCACGTTAGACTGTTGTGATGTCGCCCTCATCTCAGCTGGTCAAGATAGAACGATCAACGACATCGCGGTCGGCCCTCAAGGGAAGGCAGGGGCAGACCATGGGCATTCCCTCGCTTTCCAAGGAGGCTTCCATAATTGCAGAGCCGGCACATATTGCTCTGAGACTGGGCTGACCCGAGGAGTTGCCACGTCCTGCTCATGGCTGCTTTAGTTCCTCACTTCCATGTGTTGGGCATCTCGCTTGCCACTGGTCGCTCAAGCACACACCAGGAGCGGTCAGACTGCGAGCGACATCCACTCGGTAATCTTTTGCTTTTGACTTCAGACCACGCAATAGGTTCGCTCGCCGTGCGTTCCATTTCGCGTCATTGAGACGTTCTTCCACTTTTGTCTACACTCTCTATGAGTTAGATACAGACAGTTTTCGTAACCATTTCCTTCGACTGGGGCACTTTTCTGACTTTTTGTACTCGCTCACGAGGTAGGCTACATGTGCTGCCGGCTCAGCACCTTACCTTCGTGCAGCACTGAACGAGAAATGGCCAGACCCTCTCATCCGGGAATTCCTCATATCCCCCAGCTGAGAGCCTTCGAACATGTATCAGACCTGAACATGTAGCTTGCTTAGTACCTCGCCCCTATTTTTCGGTAGGTGGGTATCGGCCCGGCTCTCAGATCCGAGGGTTTGTCGCTGCCACAGCCCTCAACAGGGAGCCTTAAGAGTTTTGTCCGGACCAAGAACTTCTGCCTTCGTGCAACTGATTTAAATTTGTGACTGCTATCCCCAGTCTAACTGCAGAGCAGCAGGTTGTGTCTCTCTTAGTCTGGTCCCTATCCCATAAGCTGTCCGATATGTAGTTTTTCATCCATCGGCAAGCAAATGGGGTCGATGGGACACGCAAGCTCCCCCACCACGGCAAGGTGGAGACACATCGGGGGAGAGCTGTTCGGACTGATTCGACAGACATTCTACACATACACTCTGCACATACCTGACACTTTTCTTTATTAAATTAATTTGTCATTTTTTAGAAGCTAGAGTTGTGTAGTATGTTTTGGAAAAGAATGAGAGGGGGCACGGTCCAGTGGTAAGAGAGAAAGAGAGAGAGAGAGAGAGAGAGAGAGAGAGAGAGAGAGAGAGAGAGAGAGAGAGAGAGAGAGAGAGAGAGAGAGAGAGAGAGGGATCCAAGGACTGAAGGGGTGTTGTGGACAGGTTTCCAGAAGATCCTCAAGATACTGATATGGGGTTAAAAGAATGTGGGTGTTGATTCCCCTCACCCCAGGGACGACACTTATTACGACACTATGCCAGTTGGCAGGGTGCATGATGATGGTGGTGATGACATCCTTTCTGGTGTATGTCGTTCTGTTCACTGCCCAGAACGTCCTCTGTGCATGTGTGAATGAGCAATCTCGTGACAAACGTTCACTAATTGGTTCCTGCTCGAAAAGAAGAAGTACGCAGGAAGCCAAAGAAGATTAATAAACCAACACATAACTGGGGTCGTTAACCGCTACACGCTGTGGGGTTTACTGTGGAGGGGATCTGAGCACTTATGGACTGAATGGTTCGATGTGCAACGAAGATGATCTGTCGACTAACTAACTAACTAACAAAAGAATGAAGGTAATATAAAGGTGGGCAAAATCACCAATGTGGAGCTCGTTGAGAGAACCAAATACCAGTGAACCAAAAGGTGAAGAAAGGACGATGGCGCTGTATAGGTCATACATTGAGACATCCCGAGAATAGTGTAACTATAAAAGAATTAGTCTGGAGCAGGCAGAGTGAAAGAAATAAAGGAAGACCTAACGACACATGGAAAAGAGAAGCAGAAACAGAAACGAATGCCATGGGAATCTCATGATAGATTTCCATGGATTAGCTAAAGATTGGGAGGGGCGCCGCTTGGCGTGAGTTGCTTGTTGTGTATGACCCCACAGGAGGATAGGCTGTAAAAGAAAAAGAAGAATTGTGGGGGAACTCAGGGGTAGTTCCACTGCATGTACACATGGGGCGTTCGGCCATATCTGTCCGCAAATAAACAATTGCTAAACAGCAGTACACTATGTTCTCGACGTGGTCGAAAAGATAAAAGCGCTCGCTCTAAAGCTTTCGGTGACATAATGGCGAGGTAGACGGTTCAACCCCCACACAGGCATTAAGTTGAACTTCAACCTTGACTACGCGTACACAAAGCAATGGCAAACTGCTGAAAGAACAATTGCCTAGAAAACCGATCTGGGGTTGATGGCAACGTTCTGCCAAGGACATGCAACACTGCTATATTCTCGAGACATGTACGAGGGCGAGCCAATAAGTAAGTCACACAGTTCTGTGGGATGGAAGGTAAATGTAGTTGGTGTCTTCTACAGGTGTCATTAGGTGACAGCAATATCGAACTTTATATTCCCGTTCGTCAGGTGGCGCTAGGTGTCCCGTGCGCATGCGCAGCGCATAAGCACAATGGCAACTGTATTTACGGAGTGTACAACCAAAGAGCAACGTGCTGTTCGTGAGTTGTTGTCTTTTTTTTTGGGGGGGGGGGGGAGCAAAGGGATTGCCTGCAAAGGACATTCATAAGGAAATACTTCCTGTTTATGCTGACAATTGCTTGTCCCGTAAAGCGGTGCATAGCTGGGTAGAAAAATTGTCTCAAGGACGCTCTAAAATTATTGATGAAATCTGATCAATGTTACGTCATCAGCAGGGAAGGTAATGCTGACAGTGTCTTGGGATTATCAAGGAGTGCTTTAAACTAATTTCAAGAAGAAAGGTGACAATGTGAATTCTACATCTTACTGTGAAGTTCTATCGATGCTTCATGATGCAATTCGAAGAAAACACCCAGGACTACTGACTAGAGTAGTGTTGCTTCTTCATGACAATGCCGGACCACATACGACTCGATTAACTCAGGAGAAAATTAACCAACTAAGGTGGGAAGTTCTGGAACATCCACCTTACGGCTTCGAATTAGCCCCTAGCGATTTCCACCTTTTTGGTCCACTGAAAACTTACCTTGGCGGGAGACATTTCGCGAATGACGCCGAAGTTTAATGTAAAGTGAAAACGTCGTTTAGAAAACAGCGCATGCAGTTGTGCTGCCGGTTTGGGAGGACTGATAAAACAATGGGATAAGTGCATCAATATAGGTGGAAATTATGCTGTGAGATAAAGGGACAGTGTATGTGTAAAAATAAACTAGCTTCAAGTTGTTATCACATTTAGGTATTTTTCTAGTCATTTGTGACTTACTTATTGACTTCCCCACGTACCTGTCAAACATAACCCCCATATTCACACCACCTCCTTCTTCTTCCTTTGTTCTTCTTTCTTTGTTTCTTCTTCTTTCTTCTTTCTCTCCTCCTCCTCCTCCTCCTCCTCCGACTACTACTACTACTACTACTACTACTACTACTACTACTACTACTACTACTACTACTTGCAATTACTATTACCTACTGCTTACTATTTACCACTACTACTTACCTAACAACAACTACTACTACTACTACTACTACTACTACTACTACTACTACTTACTACGACTACTACTACTTACTGCTACTACCACTTACTGCTACTACGTACTGCTACTACCTACTATTACTTACTACTACTATTACTACTACTACTACTACTACTTACCACTACTACTACTACTACTACTACTACTACTACTACTACTACTACTACTACTACTACTACTACTACTACTACTACTTGCAATTACTATTACCTACTGCTTACTATTTACCACTACTACTTACCTAACAACTACTACTACTACTACTACTACTACTACTACTACTACTACTACTACTACTACTACTACTACTACTACTACTACTACTTACTACGACTACTACTACTTACTGCTACTACCACTTACTGCTACTACGTACTGCTACTACCTACTATTACTTACTACTACTACTTACTACTACTACTACTACTACTACTACTACTACTACTACTACTACTTACCACTACTACTACTACTAGCACTATTACTACTACTAGCACTACTACTACTACTACTACTACAACTACTACTACTACTACTACTACTACTACTACTACTACTACTACTACTACTACTACTACTACTTCTTCTTCTCCCTCTTCTTCTTCCTCTTCTTCTCCTCCTCCTCCACCTTCTTCTTCTTCTTTTTCTTCTTCTTCTTCTTCCTTACCTCCTCTTCGTAGTCGTCTTTTTCTACTTTGACCGATAAACGTCAACCTGGTTACTGTCCAGATTAATTAACAACTATTCCGCTGAAAATAGCAGGACCCTCATGCGTCCTGACAACCGGACATTACAGACAAAGTGCTCACTAATGAGGATGGCGGGTGTAGCGGAAGGCCACCACAATCACATCCTAAGAATAATTTTATAAGCAGGTAACAACAAGCCGGCTCCGTTGCGAAGTTGTTACGGATGCAGTTCGTAAACCCGCATACCCGCGTTCGAAACACAGCTGTGGGCGATTTGGCAGCAGTCCACCTTACATTGGTTTTTTTTTATGAAATGGTATGCGTGCTGGTCGATCAGAGGCAAACACTGAACGAAAACTTGACCAGGAATCACGAATAGCCAAAAAATGCTGTGGTTGACTGCTACGTCCTGTAAAGGATATGCAACTAATTTTAACAAGTGAATCGGTCCAACTATCTCGGAACAATCATAACATCTGATGGGAGATACCTTGAAGACATTAGAACAAGAATCGCCATTGCGAAGTTAGCCTTTTGCGAGATGAAAAACATACTGACCAATAAAATAAAAAAAATGTTCACTGCAACGAGAAAAAGCGTGTTCAGGTGCTACATAGAGCCTCTACTGTTGTATGTGAAGCGTGGACAATGAGCAGATAAGCTGAAAACCATTTAATGCAGTAGACATATGGTTTCTGAGGAAAATGGAAAGAATACCATGAACAGGCAGAAAAACACATGCGCAAGTCCAACAAGAAACAAATGAAAACCGTAAACTGATTAGAGAAATTAGACGTGGACCGTCAAATTTTGTTGGGCATGTTATGAGAAGAAATAAATTGGAGAACTTGGTGGCAACTGGCAAGATTCACTGGGAAAAACAAAAGAATGGGAAGGCAGCGAAGTAAATACATTAATGGCTTGGCCACTTGACATGGTCTAGATAAGAACACGAAGCTGATCCACGACTCTGGTGATCGCGTGAGAATGCGAAACATTACCACCTACTCTTATCGGCATCGCACATGATGACGATGAACACATCTGGAATTTGTTACGAATCGGGATGAGTTGTGAGAAAGTACGCAGATTCGTCCTATGGAGAGGCAATGATGAGGACAAACCAAACACCCAATCATTCAGGACCAAGAAGCCGATCTCACCCACATCAAACATGGATTGCATACTGTACAGTTCATGAGAGTCACGGTAGCGTAGTGGCCACGAGCTAACCTGCCGACACCGTGGTCAAGGGTTCGATCCCCATCGAGGCGGTTTGGGCTTGTTTTTTTTTAAATTGTCCTGAGCTCTCATGCCCCAACTTAATTTTGGTACCCGGAAATTTCTTGGGAAGAAAGGCGGTCGGCGTGAAGCTGATCAATTCACCACATAATACCGATTAGTCTATACATTTATGGATTTAACACCATTGCACAATGGGGTTTAAGGCGTTTAAACAGGTAATTTATTTACTTTACTATTAAACAATTCACGGTCTCACGGCCATACCGTGTACCCACAACAGCCGAAATATTCTTTTTACGTCAGTAAACAATAGGTCTAATTTGATCACGTCAGGATAATTTCAATACTGCGGGACAGAACACGTCCGCTCACTGGTGCTGTTTTAGATTGCAAATATTGTAATAAGTGGCAGATGGGCGGTGGAGATTATAACATATTATTTTATTTTAATTTATACGGCTGGTCGCTTGTAAACTGAGTTAATGTTAATGCTTTGTCGGCAAACGTGTGTCCTCTCTCTCTCTCTCTCTCTCTCTCTCTCTCTCTCTCTCTCTCTCTCTCTCTCTCTCTCTCTCTCTCTCTCTCTCGTCTGTATGTGTGTATTGGTGTATGTGTGTGTACATGTGTGTATCTGTGTGTGTATGTCTTATACGTGTGTTAAGGTGTGCGTTTATGTGTGTTTATGTGTATGTGCGTGTGTGTATGTGTGTATGTATGTGTGTGTGCTCGTGCATGTATGTGTATATGTTTGTGTGTGTAAGTGTGCATGCATGCAGTGTATGCGAGGGAGTGTGTATTCGTGTGTTATGTGAGTACGTGTGCGTAAGTATGTGGATATGTGTAGGTGTGTGTATGTGCGTGGGTATATGTGTGTATTTGCGTCTATATGTTGGGTGTGGGTGTGGGTGTGTGTGTACGTGTGTGTGAGAGAGAAAAGAGAAAGAGAAGAGAGAGAGAGAGAGAGAGAGAGAGAGAGAGAGAGAGAGAGAGAGAGAGAGAGAGAGAGAGAGAGAGAGAGAGAGAGAGTTGAGCGCACGCATGTCATCTAACATGCTGTTCCATATTTTTGTGTATTCTCATTTACATACATTTGTCATCTAACATGCTGTTCCATATTTTTGTGTATTCTCATTTACATATTATCATTTTGAATGCCA